>VDFB02105785.1:562996834-563081504 GCA_007258455.2 Sequoia sempervirens
AAAATAAATTACCGATCACATATATATACCCGCTACCAAAATTTCAGTTACTCCAAGTCAGCTTCAACAAAATATGAAATATTCTTCACATGTCAGCTCAAATCATGAGCAATCTTTGATGCGCACCCACACAAATTGGATAGACTAATGCTACAACCCAAAAAAAAATAACCAACACAAGAAAAAATTAATCAATTACTCCTTATACATCTACGACATGCAACATTCACTAGGTTGGCCACAATGAGCAAATAAACAAAAAAAATATCTTGTTGAATCTCCTAGCTCATACACTGATTAATGCAACATCAAAAAACTTATCAATAAGGTAACATACATGCTTAAAAAACTATCCTTGGGATTGAAAGCACAAAATTATGATCCAGTGAAGCATATAGATCAACTAACTGACCAGATACCTTATTCTTTCTACTTTCTGCTGGTAGAACATTGTTCTCTACTTTTCCTACCAATATGAATAAATTTTGATATGTGAACTAGGATGATGACTTCAGTTTCCATCAATGACAACAATAGAAGCCATATGAAAACAATCTCCCCAAGCCATATGCCGACAATCTCCCCCTTTGGCATTAATGGCAACACTTAGTAAAAAATGACTAAGTGTCAAAACAAGAGATATGCTATCAAAATTTCAAAACACCAAAACACAACTTTCTTTCAAAACACTACTCCCCCTTAGAATGTCAAGGAATTTTTCACAACACTCTCTCCCCCATTTCTAATTAGAAATAGGATCAAAATTTGAAGAACTACAACTGCTGCACAAGTCAAAAAATTATTTTATAATTATCTTTCATTTCTGGAAGATATTTCTTCCAAGCATCTACTGCAATCCCAATGATTATGATCAAGCTATTGTTTTCTGATGTCTAGTTGATGATCTAGATGAGGGATTCCATAATTGTAATTGCTTCTTCAAACTTTTCTCCTTTCCTCAGAACTTCAATTAGCTGCTCCATTATGCCTTCAGTTAAATCCTTAACATTCCAGAAAGTGTCCATAAGAGTGTTTCTGGTAAAGTAAAATTTTGCATGCTTGGTCTACAAATCCTAAATCCTTTTCTTGATTGCACCATCTTGGTCCTAAACCATGTTATAATCTTGACCAATTTTGTTCAACTCACGTTCAATCTGCTCCAGCTTGTCCTTGTATCTCCCAACAACATAAGGCCATCAAACACAATAATTATAGATGTTATTTGTTGACTCAATGCATTGCCTCAACACATTCATTTTCTTTTTTAATTTGGTAAGGGATAACCTGAACTACTCCTTCAAATGAATAAATATTTCTTCCTCTTTCTTGTCTTGAGGCTCAGAGGCCATAGCCTCCCTGATACATTCAATCATTTCTTCTGGAAGCACATTTTGCAAACTTTCCAATCCAATGTTGTTATGCACAAAGTAACTTACTAGAGTGCTCTCAATCAAGTCTTGCTCATATGAGGGTACATCTAACCATATGTCAGCAATCTTCTACATTCCATCTTCCTCTTGAACAATCTATAGTATCTTGGTTTTGAATAAAACACCTTCTTCATTGCTTCCTTCTGCTATTATTACATCTGGTTCAATTGATTTTGGTTCATCTCTTGGAGTGTACTCATCAGAATCTTCATCGGGTATTTCCACAATTACCTTTTCTTTTCCTTTTCCTTCAAGTTTAGGAGACTTGTGTGCCAGATGAGTGTCATCAACAAAATCTAGAGCCCTTTTCTGCTTCTTCCCCATCTTACTAGAAGATCATCCAACTTCAAGTTCTTTCATCAAAATGGAAATGCTAACTACTCTAAAATTTCCTAGCAATTCTCTAAATAAATTTGCATATTCTTACTCACAATTTTCTAGAGTAATAGAATGTTCAAAAATTTGCTTACAAACTGGTTCATTTTCCTTCCATACCACATTATCATTCTGAGGCAAGCAACTCAAAAAATATATCATATACATATGACCAAAGTACCAAACATGAAGGGGTAATCTACATCCTTTGTTAATTGCACATTCTCCATCAATTATTCATTTAGAAAAATACATAGGTTGAAGTCATGGTCCTCCATTATCATTTTATGAGATATGCAAACTATGCCTGCCGAGGTTGCACCTTCCCTATTTCTGAAGAAAAATTTGTATAAAATCCCATGTTCAATGTACCTTGTTATTGGATGTTTGTTGAAATTATCAGAGCCCTTTGATCTCCTATTACTCTGGTGAGGGTTTCAACTACAATGTTTCAAATCAACTTCTTTTTTGGAATATCCCTAACATTGCATAATCTAGTTAAATTTTTTATCACCTCTTTTTGAAATGAGATAGGGTTTATCTAGAGTGAGAGTGTCCTCATTCAGTCTGTTCAAGATAAACCTAACAACTTCCTTGTTGACAAAGTAAGGAAACTCATTCCAAATATCTAGAATCATATGTTTCTCACCATCAAGCCACTTCAATTCATTGGTTGACATCATATTTCTTACATCTTTGATCTTTCTACTACTATATTCATCTAAATTCACAATTCCTTTGATTTGATTCATTTTTATTTCTATACCAAGTAAGTTTTTCTTCCAAGCACAAAATTAGGAATTCAACAAGCGATAAGAAATACCTGATGAATTTGCCACCAAATTTTCTTGATTGACTTCAAAATTTTGCTACAGAAGTTCTCATTTTGTTCTTCTTCAATGGAAAGTGACAAATGAGGGTTCCAAATACTCTTTTATAACATCGTACACCTAACCTTTTTGATGCATTAAATGTTTTTCCCTAGGAGTTTCGGTTACCATGTTTTATCTAATAGCAAGAGAATAATTCATTTGTAGACCTTCTAGATCTCGAATTCCTGCACAAATTATCATGGAAGCATTTGAAAACTGATGGCACAACTACTAAAAATTTCCTACATTCTGGTGCCAACTACAAATAGGGGGACAAAGGATTTTTCTTGAAAGACTCCCCCTAGGCCAATGGCCTAAGATCAATTTCCAGAGACTACTTTTGGTACAGGATTATTTCCTGAACATCAGATTCACTCTTCTTTACCCATGTTTTCTTCATCCGATCTCTTATCTCTTCCATAGTCACTTTTCCTTTTCCTTTGCCATTTTTCTGTCAAATTCTTCCTCTGTATACTCAACCTCTTCTATCCATGCTTATGTTCCTGTAGAATCTTGCAATGTGACCAAATCTGTTGCAATTGTAACACAATAGATTTCTTTGTCTAGACCATCCATTCCATCAATTTCCCTTTGAGTTTCATTGATTAGTAGCATTCCCAATTCTTCCACAGGTGTAGCATTTAACATTCCTTATACTGGCAGACATACTTTTGCATTCAATTGACTTATGACCAAAATTTTTTCAACTAAAAAACTGACTCGGAAATGATAGACTGCTTGAATTTATTTTAGTTATACACAGTGAAGCCATAAGACCAAATTTATTGCAAGAAAAGCAGTAATCGTTAAAATTTTGAGCATTGGGTTGTCTTACTGGATACCTTCTTCCTTTGTTCATCTAATTTCTTTGTCTGGAATCCTTGTGTTCAATTTTGGAGCTTTCTCCTTTCTCATAACCAAGACCTCACTTATCATTTGCATCCTTTTGTCCTTTAGTCATCTCATCAAGCTTAGAAAAATTGATCCTAAATGTCTCCTTGTATTCATTTGTAGTAGTGAGTTCATATCTGACAATAACTATCTTTCTTTTAAGCTCTTGTTCATTATTTTTGGATTGTTGCAATTGAATCTCTAGCTAAATGAGTCCACTGTTTACGCTATTGCATTCTTCAGAATTTTCTTTTAAATATTGGGCTAGATTCTCCTCATTCTTCTTCCTTTCTTCAATATCCTTAGTTAGCTTCATTTCCATAGATTCCATCTCAAGCTTTAGAGTAGCATTGTCCCTAGCAAGCTTTTCACATTCTTTAGTTATTTCTTTTAGGGTCTAATTCAGGTGAACATCTTCCAAGATTTTATTCTATTTCTTCTTCAGTTGATGACAGAGTTCCTTCCTCTTTTCTCTTGACTCATTAATTTTATCCTTCAATGATTGAATGAATTTTTTTGACATCCACAAGATTTTCTTTTAATTCCATGACTTGCACTTTAGACTCATCAAGATCATCAAATGCCACCATAAGCTATTGTTCAAGACCACCAGCTTGAACCAATGTAATTTATGATCCACCTCAAGATATTAAACTTTTGCAAAGGAGCCTTTCTCTAATACCAATTGTTGGACTCAGGGAACACTGAGAGGGGGGGCTGAATCATTGTTCAACAAGATTTAAACTTTAATTCTAATCATAAACCATTTACAACACATAAACAAAAAATAAAGATGCAAGCACATGAACAAAATAATCAAAGCACCATAACACCAATATTTTTACATGGAAACCGTGTTAGGGGAAAAACCACGGTGGAGATTAATCCACAATTTATACTCTGTTAAAAGTATGAAGAAAGGGGAATGCACATGCATTCAGGCACACTACATAGAGCTCACTGCTCAAAATAAGGAAGGCTCGTTGCATTGCAAAATGTTTGTAATTACAAAAAAAGGTTGAATTGAAAGGCATCTTCATATGCCAAAATATAATTTTGGTTAAGCTCATAAATCAGATTCTAGACCTGCTGAGTCCTTCTGGACTTCACTTTTCTCTGCTCTAACTCGCTTCCACAAAATCTTAATGCACAAGTGAAACTATGCATAACTTGCTCAATAACCCTTCTAATATTCACACATACATCTTCTTTTCTCTTTTCGCACACTCACACACTTCAAAATGAATTACCGATCTCATATATATACTTGCTACCAAAATTTCAATTACTCCAAGTCAACTTCAGCAAAATGTGAAATATTCTTCACATGTTGGCTCAAATCATGAGCAATATTTGATGCTCACCCACACAAGTAAGCTAGAATATAGCTACAACCCCCAAAAAAATAAACAACACAAGAAACAATTAATCAATTACTCCTTATACATCCGCGACATGCGGCATTCACTAGGTTAGCCACAATGAGCAAATAAATAGAAAAAAAACCAGTCGGATCTCCAAGCTCGTACACTAATTAATGCAACATCACAAAAATTACCAATAAAATAGCATACATGCTTAAAAAACTATATTGGGGATCCACAACACAAAATGATGATCCAGTGAAGCATATAGATCAACTAACTGACCGAATACCATGTTCTTTCTACTTTCTGCCAATAGAACACTATTCTCTACTTTTCTTGTCGTTATGAATAAATTTTGATCTATAGACTAGGATAATGACTTTAGTTGCCATCAATGACAACACTAGAATCCATATGCAAACAATCTCCCCAAGCGATATACTAACAGATATACAAAGAAGTATAAAGGGAAGGGAAGAGAGAGGTAAAGTGGGAGGGGTAGAGTGAGAGGTAGGTAGAGAGAGTCATTATCCAACAATGAAGGAAAAGCTCCTTTCCTTATTTTTCTATCATCACTTTTGAGTTGGGAGGAAGTCTGTGCATGTCAATCTTTGTGCTTTTGGTCCCAAGAGTCAACAACAAGTTGTTTATTATTTGGAAGGCTCAAAGGAATTTTCATCTTCAAAATAATAAAGTATATATCTTCATAAGGTTAAAATGAAGTTCTATCTTCAAAAGAATAAATTATATATTTTCAAAGTGTTAAAAGGAAGCATAATCTTCAAAATAATAAATTATATATTTTTTATTATTTAAGCTCAATTACAATAGTCATGTGCTAGCTTCTAGTTATCCTTTACTCACTAAACTCAGGTGGCCTCATTTTTCACATGTCTATCTTTTTATCTTTGAAATCTATGCCTGTAGGAATGGTTTTAATGAGGTCATGTGTGTTTTTTCTAGCTTCCAATCACCCTTCGTTACTCACCAAACTCTCGTTGTATCTTTTCCCATGTCTCTTTACCTTTCCTCCAATTTTGTGGCTAAGCATGGTTTTAATGAGGTCGTGGATGTTTAATTCTCCTTGAATGTTAGGTTTGTTGTCCTTCACCTTTAAATTTCCCCCAAATGGTTCAAGCACCACACCCTACTAATTTAATGGTCATCCTCATTCCTTTGCACCATTCCTTCATTTAGTCATTGCATCCCTAGTTGTATGAGGAATGATCTATTCATTAGTGCCTCCTCCCACTTTGGTTTTGGGTGAAAAGAAGATTGCATATGTTCTCATTTTCTTGTTATTAAGAAAATAAAAATTTATATACCAAAAAGAGTGTATAATAGGAGGTTGATAAATATGGCACTCCCCAATACTTTTTCTCTATTGAACTCTCTCACAAAATCCAATGGTTGTGCTTCTTCCTGGAAGGCTTCAGATGGTGGATGCAGGTTTAATGTTGCTTCACTTGCTCGATTAATGGGTTTTGTAAGCTCAAAGCCTTTCCATATGCCTCTTGCTTCAAGCGCCAGGCCACACCCATTCCCTAATCCCTTTGAATTTGATCTACCTCATGATCTGCGTCCTTGCTTGAGCATTCAGAGTCTAATGGATCTAGTGTTTTGGATGAGATCAAGGGTTGTTTTCTTGATCCAATTATGGTGGGTACTTGACCGTACATGGTGAATACGAATGTGTCCGTGATGGTGTCTATTGCAAAGCCCTCATTTTTTAAGGTCGACTATGGTGTGAAGGGGAATGATGACTTGGCTTGGGGGTGTTACTACCTAGATCCTTACCTGGAGTTGTTACTAGATTAGTCTCCGATAACCAAAAATCCCAATGCTCAATTTCAATTGTTGCACCTATGCCTACTTGCATTGGGGGATCCCTCGAGAGGTCTCACATGGTAAATTATGTTGGGGAATCTAAATTATGCTAGTGAATCCTGTGTATCTATAAAGGAAACTTTGGATTCATTCATGGGGTTGGGATCCAAGGTCCCTAGGGCTTCTTCCTACTGGAATTTATTATTTTCCTAAGCCTGCTTTCACATCAACCCCCATCTCCAATGATAGTGTTTTTGGGATCTTCATCCCTGCTACTCCTGAAAGATCCAGAAATATTAATGCTGGTAGGAATTTTTAAATTCCAAATTTACCACAGTAGATGATTTCAAATTTGAGAGGGAATGTTGGAGACAAAAAGAATTGAAGGAAAATTATTCTATTAGTTGGAAGAATTTGAAAAATGTTTTCTTTGAGCAGTAGTAGTCTAAAAGAGAATTTTTTTGTGTGAGCTCCTAGAAGCTCCTAAACAATAGCAGTCGGGTGTTTGTGATTGAGCAGTGATTGCTCCTGAAGAGCTCTGCATAGCTCTTGCCAGTGAGCTCCTAACAGCTCCTAAAGTTTGTCAATATGAGAGAGCAGCTGATTTCTCCCAACATTTTGTAATTCATAGATTAGAGTTTATTTTTTGAAGTTTATGTTTAGTCTTTCTTGTATTGTCATTTCTAGCTAAGTTAATACAAAAAATAAAATATTGCATGCCCAAATTTGTCTCTCGTTCTTTCTGCTTCTGCATTTTGTGTATTCCCCTATTGTGCTTTTGGGAAATAGAGCAATAGCTCTATGGATTTCATTTTATTTAAATTTATGACATGGTATTAGAGCCATAGGCCCCATTTCCTCATGAGTTAGGGAATTTTTTTTTTGGGTATTAAATTTACTGTGTAGGAGACATCGCTAGAGATGAAGGAAAGAGTTGGAAATAGCCACTGTCCTTTAATGAACATAACTGTGATGTTTAGGAAAAGAAGATGAAGACCATAATGGTCACCAATGATTTGTGGGAGTTTGTGGTCAGTGGTTTCAATGATGTGACTAACCTAGCAGCATATGTTGTGCTCACAAGTAACCAGAAAGACCCAGCTGAAGGAGTTGAGGAGGAAAGATGCTAAGGCATTGAGTTTAATAGAAGTGACATTGATAGAGGCCATTTTTCCTAGAATAGCAGCAGCTAAATATGCAAAGGAAGCTTGGGAAATCCTCCAAACTAACTACAAAGGGACTGACAAGGTTAGATTGGTGAAACTCCAAATGGTTTGAAGAGAGTTTGAAACTCTTGAAATGAAGGAAAATGAGTCCATCTTAGTTTTCCACAAAACACTTTCAGGTTTGATAAACCAGTTGAGATTGAATGTTGAGGTCATAAACAATTAGAGGATTGTGGAGAAAATCCTTAGAAGCTTACCCATGAAGTTTGATTTATTGGTGATTGCCATTGAAAAGGCAAAGGATCTCACAATGTTGTTCATTGATGAGTTGGTGGGTTCTCTGCAAACCCATGAGCAGTACCTAAATAGGTCTGCTACTTCTTCCAAAGAGAAAGATTTTAAAACTTAGTCAAATGTAAGAGGAAGGGATAGAAGAAACAATGGTGGGAGGAGCTCAAGAAGTAGAGGTCATGGAAACTCTGGACAAGGAAATGCTGGAAGAGAAAGCTCAACTTGAGCAAGCAACCATGATGGAGTGAGCAGCTCTCAGACCAACTCTCGAAGAGGCAAGAATAGTAGTTTGAATCAGAAGAATGACAAAAGTAATGTTGAATGCTACTACTATCATAAATTTGGCCATTATGCAAGTGAATGCTAGACAAAGTAGCATGAAAAATTAAAAAAAAATGCAAATGTGGTTGAAGGAAATCAATCCATAGCTTTCATCATGTGCAACATTGGTGAAGAAGGCAGCCCTGAAGTCTAGTATTTGGACAGCGGTTGTAGCAACCACATGAGTGGTAATGAAAGTCTATTTTCTTTAATTGATAAAAATGTAAAGTTTGAAATAAGAATGGAGAATAATTGATTAGTTCCAATTGTGGGAAGAGGATCTATTATGATCCGTACCAAGTAGGGTGAGAAGGAGATACATGTATAATGTATTTATTTCTCATGGGTTAAAGCATAACCTCATGAGTGTTGGAAAGCTAATCTAAAATGGATACAAAATGCTAATGGAGAAGGGTCAATGCATTATTTATGACTATAAGAATGAGAGGATCAAAGTGTTTGCAGCAGTTCAAATGAGAAAGAACCAGATGTTTCCTTTGAAGATTGAGTCATTTTTCTCATCTCAGTCTATTGTTACACCTCTAATGAATGGAAAATTTATAGCAATACAACAAGTAGCCCTCAAGAGCACCATTCAAGACCCCTCCAAGCTATGGCATCTCAGGTATGAACATTTAGGCTATGTTGGTTTAAGTATTTTGTCCAAGAACAAAATGATTGATGGTTTTCCAAGAATAGTAAAGCCTAATGTTAAGTGTGAGGCTTGCATTTTGGGCAAGTAACATGATGAGCTCAGGATATGCTCATAATTTGAGTATCATGATGTATTAGTAATATCTCTACTTTTATTACTAAAGGATGTTTTAACTCTTTTATTAAAGACTTTTTATCTAAAATGGGTGGTATCCTATAGCAATACATTCCTACATTCCTGCAGCCTAACATCTCCATGTTTCTTATTAATTACCCTGTTTTGACTTCCCAAACGACTAATATAATGCATATGGTTTTTCAATAATGGGATAGATTTAATAAGTGATTAATAAATGTGTCATGTTGTTTGCCACGCATGCCTTCTTTCACCTCTGTCGCCTTGTGCATCGCAGGTTGTTGAAGGGAGCATGGGCGAGTCAAGCGCAGTGGATCTCGGCCCTGCAGTAAAGTCCATTTCCTGTACAACATCGAGGAAGTTGTTCCAGCGAAGACTCTTTGTTCGGGTTGTTGGGAAGAAACCGAATGATCATTTAATTTGGAAAGAGTGGAATGCTAAATCTTCTCCCTAGATCGGGTTGAATGGATATGCTTTCATTTATGAGAAGTATGTCCCTCAGTTTCAAGATATTTATGTCCACATCTTTCTATGTTAGAGTTGAGTAGTTAGTTGTTTTTCTAGTTTAAAATAAGTGTTCCTCCTATGCGAGTGAAGGCACGAAAAGCATAGCATAGCAAATATAGAAGGATAACATGTAAGAGTTAGTATGATAATAAGAGATAGAGTTTTTTGTTAGTTTTCATATGAGTAGAACAATGTATAACATTATGAGTTTATGAATAAAAGCTGATGAAGTTCTGAGTTCAACTCTTGCATAGTTAGTTGATGCTTGCTAAGGGGGCCCACTTAGTAAGTATCTGTAGTTAGTTAGTTAATCGTTTATTTTCTGTTGATCATAAGTTAGATTTCATTTTGGAGAGTTTCAGTGCAAACTCGGTCTTATATTGTTCTTGCAGCATCGGGAATCCATCCCTGTGTTTGTTCCTACAGCATAAGGACAGTTCATAGTTTGTTTCTCAGTCATAGCTATTATGATTTCTACTTTGATTAAGTCTAGAAGGTTTTGCATTACATTCCTGTAGCATAAGTAGAATTCCTTTCACGCATTTATTTCTCATAAATCGTCACTGAAACTAGTTCTTAGTGCACATACAGTGCCGCTCCATTTCAAGTATACGTTCCTTGGTTTGATAAGTAAATGAACGACCATGAAAAGATATTAGTCGCCTATTGGAATGTCCAATTCCCAGGATAGGTTTTGCCATGATTTTCATATCCTTTTGTGGGCGCGACCATTTTTAGTGCCATTGCCGGGGATGGTGTCAAGCTAAGAACTTGTCATAAGTCATTGTTAGCAGTAGTTTTGTCTGTTATTCAAGAATTTTCAAAATTCCTTCAATTAACCATTCATTCTATTGTATGCATAGAAGAAGAGATGCTCTGGGAAGATACCTTCCTGACCTTTCGTTGATTGATAACAATCCTGAACCTGCTTATAATCTATTTGAGGAAGAAGGAGACCAAGATATCAATCCATTTGCTAAAAACCTATTTGTTGAATTGCCATTTGACCCGGCTAATGAAGAACCTAAAGAAAATCCATTTGCTATGATACTCCATCAGGCAAATATGGCACAAAATCAACCTAATCAACCTCCTACTTTTGAGTTTCCCATTCTTGCTCAGCAAGATTATGATAACCTTAAAAATATTCCTTCTTCATTACTCCCCAAGTTCTATGGACTAGTTACAGAGGACCCATATAGTTTCTTGTTCGAGTTTGACATCCTCTATCATAGCTATGATTACACTTCAGATGCTCATAGGATGAAGTTATTTCCTTCTACTTTGAAGGAAGGAGCTCTTAGATGGTTCATGAGTTTGGGAAGAGGTATTGTTGATAGTTGGATAGCCATGCAAACAAAATTTCTTGAGAAATACAAGGAATATTGTAAGAGTGGTAGTAAGGGAGATGATATATTCCGAATTCAACAAAAGGAGGATGAAAGCCTGGAAGACTATATCTCAAGATTCTTGTTTTCACTGAAAAAGAATTCAGACCATACTCTCAATGAAGAGTCTCAGAAACTACTCTTCCTAAGAGGAATCAGTGATACCTGTATAAATGCTCTGGACCTGATGGGAGGAGGTGATATAACCCAACTGCCTTGGGATGATATCAAGAAAACATGTCTTAACTACTCTCGAGCAATTGTTAAGAAGGGTAGAGGTCATCAAGCCACAGTGGGAAAGTCTTCTATTAATGGAGTTTCATAGATGGAGATCACAAATTTTCTATCTGATTTCAAGCAGAATATCATAAATAGTATGGCTACACAATTGGATACTATGCAAGCTCAAAAGAAACATGAAGAAGCTGAAGCAATCTTGGTGGAGTTTTGTCCACATTGTAGATAGAAGAAAAGGGACTACAGATGTAAGACGGTGGCTAACCTAGAGGCTAAACAGTTACCTACTGATTTTAAGATGGTAGAGAGTGATGATGATCAAGTATTCTTCGTCACACAAAGGCGACCATGGGCTCAAAGACAAGGTATGCCTCAAGACACTTTGACTTTTGGTAATCCTTATTCTAATTATAATAACCAATGGCAACCTACATATGGCCCATCACCCCCTTGAAATACCCCTCAATCACATTGGCCTAACTATCAGAGTCCTTAATGGCAATCTCCTCAAGGAGGTTGGCAGCAGCCACAAGGACAATGGACTCCACCCCAACGTAACTGGCATCAGAATCCTCAATGGATAAGTCCACATTAATGGCAGAATCAATCCCCTGCCTCTCTGCAATTTCAGCAACCACAGTCTCAGGCCCTCATGCCACCTCCTGCAGCACATACAACAAATACTGGCCCTCCAAAACAAACCCCTATGCCTACTCAACCATTGCCAAATCCTAATAATAAGCAGCAACAACAACAACCTATGTATTTTGCAGAAGCCAATCAGTATCCAGCTTATGCCCTGAATATTCATGATATCCATCTCAGATCTGGAACCACACTTCCTGCTCTACAGCCGCCTATAATTATAGAAATTTTAGATTTTGTCTCTGAGCAATCTACCGAACCTGCAGAACGTATACCTATATCAGATACTGTCTCTAAGGAGCTTGTCTTGTAGCATCAGGCCAAACTTCCTTTTCCTCAAAGATTGCAAATTACTACATCAAAGTCTATGGAATAGCCTAACTTTGATATTTTGGATCAGTTGAAGAAAGTACACATTCAAATTCTCCTTTTCCAAGCCATTAAAGATGTCCCAATTTATGGAAAAGCCATTAAGGAGGCATGTTTAAAGAAATCAGGAAGAAAGAAAAAGGATCCCCAACCTATCCATGTTCTAGGACAGTTTGCAAATATTATGTTAGGGAAGGTAGTCATTCCAAAATATATTGATCTTGGGAGTTCTATGGTACAAATAAATATTAATGGCCAGATAGTAAAGAATGTTTTGATTGACCTTGATGCAGCCATCAATTGAATGACCATGAATGTAATGGAGTATTTGAATATCTTAAACATTCGGTCTACACCTACCATCCTGCAGCTTGTTGATAGCTCTATAGTAAAGCCTGATGGAATGGTAGAAGATGTTATTGTCATCCTTGAGTCTTGGGAATACCCAGCAGACTTACCATATTGTCCACTAAGGCAACTTTGGGAGGATATCCTATTATCCTAGGTAGACCATGGTTAGCCAATACTAATGCTTTTATAGGATTCTGCTCAGGAGACATGACAATTTATGATGGTCAGTCAAGAAAGAAATTGGCTTTATACCCACCTGCTCAGCTTCAGCCAGACTTGTCTTAACCAATTTGGCTAGATTTAGGAGAGGAAACTGAAGAAGTCAATTCATTGACTCAACTAATGATACTGCAAACTAATTCGTTTTCACAGCTTCAGAGTGAGGATGACCTACTTTTACATATTTTGCAGTCCAACCCTGGTCCGAGTAGCCCATCTGCTGCAGATAGCTGTGTTCAACAGTGTTTCCTACAACAACTGAATTCTGAGGACCTAACACCTGAATCTCCTGCAGTTTATCATAATTTTCTTCCATATGAAATACAAACACCACCTTTATCAGCAGCCTCCTTGAATGATCTTATCAGGCAAGTAGAAGTGTCTCCAGGCTGTTGTCTGAAGATAAATAATAAGTTGCCTCAATCTCAACAAGCTGACCTAGTCACAATGTTGCAAGGACAACATAGAGTTTTTCCGTGGGACTATGGGGATATGAAGGGAATAGATCCTCAAATTTGTACTCATAGGATCTACATTAAGGAATATTGTTTACCTGTTAGATAGCCTCAAAGAAGGATAAACCTAGCACTCAGGGAAATAGTTAAAACAGAGCTCCAGAAGTTACTTGATGCCGGTTTTATCTACCCCATTTTAGACAGTGAATGGGTGTCTCCATTGGTAATTGTCCTTAAAAAATGTGGAAAATGGAGAGTTTGTGTAGACTACAGGGAGCTAAACACAACAACTAAAAAGGATCACTTTCCACTTCCATTTGTTGACGAAGTACTAGACTCCTTGTCTAGGAAAAAATATTTCTCCTTTTTGGATGGATATAGTGGCTATAATCAAATTAGAATCACCCCTGAGGATCAAGACAAAACAACTTTTACTAGTCCATGGGGTACTTTTGCCTACTTTGTCTTACCTTTTGGGCTGTGTAATGCACTTGCAACATTTCAAAGGGCAGTGATCAATATTTTTGCTGATATTTCTTATGATTCTATTGAAATCTACATGGATGACTTCACTACTTATGGAGTTACTTATGAAGAAGCATTGGCCAATTTGGAAAAAGTGTTGAAAAGATGTCAAGAGCAGAATTTGTCTTTGAATAGTGAGAAATGCTTCATGATGATGCAAGAGGGAATTGTTTTAGGCCATCGTGTCTCTCAAGCAGGAATTTAGGTTGACTCTGCAAAAATAGAAGTTATTCTAACTTTGCCAACACCTGCAAAACAAAAGGATGTTAGAAGTTTCCTAGGACATGCAGGATATTATAGAAGATTTATCAAAGATTTTAGCAAAATAGCCAGTCCATTATATGCTTTATTGACTAAGGATTCTGAGTTTTCCTAGATCGAGGCATGTGACAAGTCTTTCCTACAGCTTAAGAACTTACTTACTCAAGCACCTATTTTTCAAGGACCGGAGTGGAACCTGCCTTTTCATATACACACAGATGCTTCTGATTATGCCATAGGGGCAGTCTTAGGACAAAAAGAGAATTCCATTGAGCATGCCATATATTTCATTAGCAAAAATCTTCAAGGCCCTAAATTAAACTATACTGTCATAGAAAAAGAATTGCTAGCAGTTGTGTATGCCTTGAACAAATTTTGACATTATGTCACTGGTTACCAAATATTTGTTCATACAGATCATGCAGCAATAAGATACTTCATGAATAAGCCTTCCATATCTGGTAGACTAACAAGATGGCTCCTATTGTTGTAGGAATTTGATATCACAGTTATTGATAAGCCAGGCCGAGCAAATGTGGTTGCAGATTTTTTGTCAAGACTTCAAACACCTACACCTGACACTCCTGAGGTAATTGATAGCTTCCCTGATGAAAATCTATTTTCTATTACTGATCAAACTCCATGATATGCAAATATCACAAATTATTTAGTAGCCAACAAAATTTCAGCACACTTTTCACCAAAGGAAAGGCAATTGTTGGTAGAGAAAAGTTTTAACTTTTCATTGATTGCAGACTGTTTATTTTATACATAACCTGACCAAGTTATGAGAAGATGTGTCAAGGAAGATGAGACCTATGACATTTTACATGCCTGTCATGATGAGCCATGTGGAGGGCACTTTGTAGCCAAGAGAACATCTATGAAAGTGCTCAATATAGGATATTATTGGCCCACACTACACAAAGATGCAGCAGCCTATACCATGAAATGTGACAGATGTCAACGCATGGGGAGACCAACAAGGTCTGATGAAATTCACCTGCATCCACAAGTGATGGTTAGTCCATTTGACAAATGGGGCATGGATTTTGTTAGGCCTATTGATCCTCCATCCAATGGAAAATCATACATTTTGGTGTGTCCTGATTATGTAACCAAGTGGATGGAAGTAAAAGCAATGACACATGCCCATGATAATAAAGTTACTAAGTTCCTGTATGAGCAAATTTTTACTCAGTTTCGAGTCCCAAGGGAACTTGTTACTGATCAAGGAGCTCAGTTTACATCCAACTTAATCACTGCACTGATGAATGATTACAAGATCAAGCACAGAAAGTCTAGCCCCTATCACCCTCAAGCCAATGGCCAGGCAGAGGTTACTAACAAAGATACTGAGGCAATCCTTACAAAGATAGTCCAGTTACACAAGAAGGATTGGAGTAGTCGCCTACCTGAAGCATTTTGGGCCTATAGAACAACATGAAAAGCGACTACAGGGTTTACTCCTTTTGAGTTACTCTATGGTAAGACTGCTATGTTGCTAATAGCGTTTGAACATAAAACTTTGAGGACTGCTATCCAACTTAATATTGATATCTCTGAGGCTCAAAAGGAACGCCTCCTGCAACTAAATGCATTGGATGAGCTAAGGAAAGCTGCCTTGCAGCATACTAAAACTATCCAACAGCAAAGAAAGAAATGGCATGACAATCATATTTGAACTAAGTAATTCTCTGTCGGTGACTGGGCACTGCTCTATGACTCCAGATATAAAGAAAATCAAGGTAAACTAACCACATGCTAGCTTGGTCCTTATGAAGTAGAAAATGTATTTGATAATGGCTCAGTGCAGTTAGCCACAATAGGTCCAGTTCAATTCAAGCTACTGGTTAATGGACACCGACTTCGGTTGTATCATAAGCCAACATCTAAAGATGAGTTTCTGCAGCAGTTCATTCCAAATACGGCCACTAATCTTCCTACAGCGAAAGACTTCAGTCTTTCTCTTGCAACATCTCTTTAAATTCCACGTTGTATGCACATAATAAATGTTTCCTTTTCAAGGATTCCACGTTCTCCATTCCCATCCATCACCGCCATTCATTCTCTTTTCTTCCACGTCATCCATCCTGCTGTACCGCCTCATTCATTGTTTCTATTCCAGCCATCATTTCATGGTGCACTGTGATTTTCCCAGCACATACGAGCATTAACTGAAAGGTACGCGATATCTTTTCTTAATCACATTATTTATTTATTTCATTTATTCAACAACTACTATGTACATATCAGTCTTTATCACCCATGCTTCGCCTGTCCTTTCACCCATGTGTGGACACATGTCAACTTTTATTTAGGGGGCGGGGTAATCCATTTCAAACCTTTTCTTATGTCACTGTCACAACTAATAAGATATTTTTATTCTTCTTGTACTTTCCAAATATGGCTGTGTTTTTTTATCTTAAACAATATTAACTACTTGATATGAGTAGTTCCTATAATCATTACATGCAATTATCTTTCGAGTTATTTTTGGAAAAGAAGAGAAAAGTGATGGCGGGACTGAAAGAAGTAGAAAGAAGCAGAGCAGAAGAATTTTCTTTTGCATTTTTAGAAAAGGTTTGGGTTTCTGGAATCTCGGCTGAGGTAATTTGCAAATATGGGTGGTCAATTGGTAAGACATGAGCCTATAGCTCATGAGCTCTTAACGCATAATCCTCAAACAATGCAGGCATTCAATAATTATGGTTGGCTAAACTATTTTCTGAGGTTAGATACTTGCAATGAGGAAGTTGCTGGGGAATTTTTAAGAACTCTTTCAGAAGGGGAAGCTTCAGTATGGGGTCTAACAGTGGTTGTAACAGAAGAAAAAATTGTTGAAGTAACCGAGCTTCCTGCAGCAGGGGAAAATTTCTCTTCAGATGTTGTTTTTGCTAGGGTAGAATTTACAGTGCCAATTGATGGACCTTTGGAGGTCTCGAAACAAGGCTGCAAGCGAGTGTCGTTGCCTCCCCCATATCCAGAATATGTTGCTTTTATAATTAGGTACTTAACATGTGAAGGCTGTTTTTCTTACCTACATTCCTACCATTTTAAATTTTTGAGTCATATAAGGCATGGGTTAGCTATTAATATCCCAAACTTTTTGTTAAAATTTCTGGAGCAATGTGCCTATGAAACCTAGAAGGGGAAGGATAACTCTATTTCCCACCATGTCCTTATAAAACTATTGATTGAATGCTCTTTGAGGGATGTGTCACCTCTTTCCTAGCAAGAATTTGTTGCCCAAAAGAGCCTGCAGCTTCCAGAACCCCCTAGGGCACTTGCTCCATGACCTAAGAAAAAGAAAGAGAAAATAGCATCTACCAATAGGAAAGTAGGGCAAGGGTCATATGCTCCTATAGTACCTAGTCCTACAGCCTTCACACCAGAGTCCTCTACCTGGGTACAAACTAGGTCTGCCGATAGGAGAGAAAAAGGAAAAACAAAGGCAGGAGAGTCATCTGGGGCAGAACAAACCCTAGAATTTGACCCTCATCCTCAGAAAAGGCAACACTCTACTCCTGCAACATCTTCTCCTGTAGCAATTTCTCCTACAGCAATGCCTGTTGCCACCACAAGTTCACCATCATCTTCCAATAAGGCAGAGCCCTTTGGGAAATTCAGAAAGAGGAAAGCTACGAAAGCACCTCTGGCAGCTGCAACATTGCCAAGAAGAGTTTCAACAAGAAAACAATATAAAGTCTCCCCTACTTTGGCTCAACCTGAAGTTATAATTTAATTTTAGAGGAGCCTGAAGAACACAGCCATGATGATTCTCATAATATACCTGAGAATGTTTCACATAACCCACCTGTTGTTCCTAAGGAAATGCAGAATGAGTCAATGGAAGTTGATGAAACACAAGATGATAGTAATGAAAGGGGAATGCCAAGTCTTGATGACTTGGCTGAAGTAGCTAGGAAAATTTTGGAGGAAGTACAATCTCCTCCTGCACAACAACATGAATTCATCCTATAGCAAGAGGAAGAATAGCCCTTGGAAGTGGCCAATGAAGCTTCATTACCCCATGCAACTTGTCAAGCCATGGTTGTCTACAAAAAGACATTTTTGATTGAATTTTTGGAATACTTTAAGACCACATGGAGGCCGGTCACATTTCAAACCCTGAGTTTCTGCCACCTAGCCAAGACTGAAATTCAACAAAGTCTTTGGGAAGATGAGAAGAAGCTGAAAAGAGAAATTGAAAGATAGAAACAGGAAATCCAGGAGATGAAAAAGAAAATGGATGAAACATTGAAAATAACTGGTAAGATTATGGAGTGTAGGCCACTGCTTAGAGTCTATGCCATGTGCCTAAAAGAACAATTTCTTTGGTTCCAACTAATGAGGGTTTCAAGGAATTTAGATCCCATCATTAATACATCCAAAGAATTATATGATGCATACCAAGTGGCTCCTAATTAGGTAAATAATTCTTTATGTGAATTCTATTTGCATGGATTGATAATTCCCTCTAAAATAGAGTGGAATCCGCTTCTGTACATTGGTGACATCCATTTGAGGTCACTTATGTCATGGGTAGCCAATGAAACCAATTATGGTAGACAACTGGAAGCCTATGAAGAAGTTGAAAGGGATGAGCCCATACCAATGCGATTAGAAAGCAAAGATCCTTATACAATGTTAAAAACTTGGTTCACTATAGCATATGGGTTCAATAATCAAGCAAAAAGAGTAAAAATATTTGATATTAGAAAGCAAGTGTATGAGGAATTCAAAGGCCAACCGTGCCTATTCTGGAAGCTTGCCTCTTCCAGAATTGAAAAGAGATGGGAGAAATTGACTATTGGGCTCAGAAAATCTGAGCCACATAGCCCCCTGAGTTTTAAAACAGCCCTTGGAAGGACAGAGAGGTACATTCAGCTTGGTCTTCAGAAGAGGTTTGAATTATGGTTGCCAATAACATTTCGACCTCTGGTTTTAATGTGGCCATTTTATCCCTATTGTGCTACATATGTTAATAGGGATGCAGAGAACCTCAGATATGAAAGATGGAAAGATTTCAGAGGTTTCTATTATAAATTTAGGACTATGCCAAAAAGTCATACTGCTTCTATGGATTTTAGGGAAACAGCCAAGAAGCTTAATGCTAGTGGACCATCATCAGGTTAAGTAGGGGGCAGATGATGAGCTCAGGATATGCTCATAATTTGAGTATCATGATGTATTAGTAATATCTCTACTTTTATTACTAAAGGATGTTTTAACTCTTTTATTAAAGACTTTTTATCTAAAAGAGGTGGTATCCTATAGCAATACATTCCTACATTCCTGCAGCCTAACATCTCCATGTGTCTTATTAATTACCCTATTTTGACTTCCCAAATGACTGATATAATGCATATGGTTTTTGAATAATGGGATAGTTTTAATAAGTGATTAATAAATGTGTCTTGTTGTTTGTCACGCATGCCTTATTTCACCTCTGTCGCCTTGTGCATCACAAGTTATTGAAGGGAGCATGGGCAAGTCAAGTGCAATAGATCTCGGCCCTGCAGTAAAGTCCATTTACTGCACGACATCGAAGAAGTTGTTATAGTGAAGACTCTTTGTCCGGGTTGTTGGAAAGAAACCAAATGATCATTTAATCTGGAAAGAGTGGAATGCTAAATCTTCTCCCTGGATCAGGTTGAACAGATATGCTTTCATTTATGAGAATTTTGTTCCTCGGTTTTAGGATATTTATGTCCACGTCTTTCTCTATTAGAGTTGAGTAGTTAGTTGTTTTTTGGTTTAAAATAAGTGTTCCTCCTACATGAGTGAAAGCACAAGCATAGCATAGCAAATATAGAAGGATAACATGTAAGAGTTAGTATGATATTAAGAGATAGAGTTTTGTGTTAGTTTTCATATGAGTAGAACAATGTATACCATTCTGAGTTTATGAATAAAAGCTCATAAAGTTCTGAGTTCAACTCTTGCATAGTTAGTTGATGCTTGCTAAGGGGGTCCACTTAGTAAGTATTTGTACCTAGTTAGTTAATCATTTATTTTCTGTTGATTATAAGTTAGATTTCATTCTGGAAAGTTTCAGTGCAAACTCAGTCTTATATTATTCCTGCAGCATCAGGAATCCATCCCTATGTCTTTTCTTGCAGCATAAGGCTGGTTCATAGTTTGTTTCTCAGTCATAGCTGTTATGATTTCTGCTTTGATTAAGTCTAGAAAGTTTCACATTACATTCCTATAGCATAAGTAGAATTCCTTTCATGCATTTATTTCTGGTAAATTGTGATTGGAACTAGTTCTTAGTGCACATACAGTGCCGCTCCATTTCAAGTATATGTTCCCTGGTTTGACAAGTAAATGAACGACCATGAAAAGATATTAGTCGCCTACTGGAATGTCTAATTCCCAGGATAGGTTTTTCCGTGATTTTCATATCTTTTTGTAGGCGCGACCATTTTTGTAATGTAGAATGAGTCAATGGAAGTTGATGAAACATAAGATGATAGTAATGAAAGGGGAATGCCAAGTCTTGATGACTTGGCTGAAGCAGCTAGGAAAATTTCTGAGGAAGTACAATCTCCTCCTCACAACAACATGAATTCATCTTACAGCAAGAGGAAGAACAACCCTTGGAAGTGGCCAATGAAGCTTCATTACCCCATGCAACTTGTCAAGCAAAATGGCATTAAGAAGGAGCTAATAGCCAGTTATACTCCACAGCAAAATGAAGTGGCTGAGAGGAAGAATAGGACCATTGTGGAGATGGCAAGGAGCATGATGAAAGAAAAGAGATTCCCAACTAAATATTAGGGAGAGGTTGTAGCAACACTTGTTTATTTGATTAATAGACGTCTAACAAAGGTGATCCATGACAAAATCCCTCATGAGGCATGGACAAAAAGTAATTGGATGGTTGAGCACTTGAGAGTGTTTGGGTGTGTGGCATATGCTCACATGCCTAAGGAAAAGAGGTAGAAATTGGATGACAAGGGTGAAAAGTGTATTTTCATGGGCTACAATGAAGAGTCCAAAGCATATAGGTTGTGCAACCTGGTCACCAATAAAATCATCATTGGGAGAGATGTGGATTTCTTAGAAGAAGAGTCATCAGATGGTCTAACAACTCCTGATAGCTCTTGACCATTTCCAATAGCTCCTAAAGAAGAAGAAACAAAATAGGAAGTTCAGCAAGAAGAGCTTGCAGATGCTCCTGAAAGCATCGGATGAGCTCTTGAAAGCTCTTAACGGCTCCTAACAACTCCTGAAGCTGAAAGATAGTTAGGAAGAAAGTCATAGGTAGCCAAAAGATTGGCTCCTGAAAGCATCAGACACGCTCTTGAAAGCTCCTAAAAGCTCCTGAAGTGAGCATATAGAAAGGAAAGTAGCCAAAGAAAGCTAGAAGATTAGCTCCTGAAAGCTCTAGAAGAGCTCTTGAAAGCTCTAGAAGAGCTCCTAAGAGCTCCCGACAGCTCTTGAACTAGCCTTTTTAGCAGAGCAGCAGTATTAGTGAAAGTTCAAATCCCACTCTCACCTCCCTAATGCCAAAGAAGACCAAGAGTCTACGAGAGATCTACTAGAATGAAAGGTATGATGAAGAATTTGATGAGAGTATGAAATTTGCATTATTTTCTCATAGTGATCGAGTTTATTTTGAGGATGCTATGAAAGAGGAGAAATGGTGTGAGGCCATGGATGAGGAGATAGATGCAATAAAGAGGAACAACACATGGGAGTTAACCAATTTGCTTACCAACAAGCAAGTTATTGGGGTGAAATGGGTCTACAAGACCAAGTGCAATGTCGAAGGAAGAATAGAGAGGCATAAGGAAAGATTAGTTGTCAAGGGGTACAAATAGCAATTTGGGAGAGATTATAATGAAACATTTTCCCCCATTGCAAGGATGGAAACCTTGCGGGCAGTCATAGCAATTGCAGCCCAGTCCAAGTGGAAGGTGTTTCAAATGGATGTGAAGTCTACCTTCCTTAATGGAGTGTTGAAAGAAGAGGTATATGTGGAGGAACCATTCAAATATGAAGTTCCGGGTCAAGAACACAAAGTTTATAGGCTGAAGACAGCTCTTTATGGGCTAAAGCAAGCTCCACATGCATGGTATAGCAAGATTGACTCATATATTGATGAGCAATGGCTTTAGAAAAAGTGATGGTGAGCCCACTCTTTAGATCAAGGCAGAAAATGGTAAGATTTTGATTGTTATCTTGTATGTTGATGATTTATTTTTTACTGGGGATGATGATTTCCTCATTGCTGATTTTAAAGAGGCCATGAAAAGAGAGTTTGAAATGACAAATTTAGGTCTCTTGAGATATTTTCTAGGCATAGAAGTAAAATTAATGCATGATGGTATATTTATCTCTCAAGAAAAATATGCAAATGAGACCTTGAAGAGATTTAGGATGCTTGAAAGCAAGTTTTCCCCAACTCCAACAACCATAGGTCTAAAGTTGAGAAAAGAAGATTGCAACAACAATGTGGATCTGACCATGTTTAAGAGTTTGGTTGGAAGCTTAATGTATTTAACTGTAACTAGGCCTAATATAATGCATAGTGTGTGTCTTATTTCCAAATTTATGGAGACTCCAAGGGACACCCATTGGCAAGTGGGTAAAAAAATCCTATGGTATGTAAATGACACCAAAGAATATGGCATTTTCTACATAGTAGCAAATGATTTTGGGCTGATTGGTTACACGAACAGTGATTAGGCAAGAAGTTTGGATGATAGGAAGAGCACATCAGGCTATGTGTTTCATTTGGGTTTGGGAGTCATTTCACGGGCTTCCAAGAAACAACCCATAGTTTACCTATCTACACTAGAGGCTGAATATATAGCAACAAATGTAGCAACATGTCAAGCTATTTGGCTGAGAAGAATCTTGGTAGATTTGAAGGAAAAACAAGAGGATGGAAGAATAATCTTTTGTGACAATGTTACATTGATAACTTTGACGAAAAACACTATGTTTCATGGAAGAAGTAAGCACATTGAAATCAAGCATCATTTTATTAGAGAATTGGTTGAGAATGGTGAAATTAAAATGGAATTTTGTAGGTTTGAGCAATAGCTAGTAGACATATTCACCAAGCCTTTTAGCAAGGACAATTTCAAGTGCCAAAGAAGTAGATTGGGTGTTGTTGATTTGGATTAGGATTGATCCTACTTCGTTGGCTCAGGACAAAGGGGGAGTTTTGGAATTTATTATATTCTTGAGCCTGCTCTCACGTTAGCCCCCATCTCCAATGACAGTGTTTTTGGGATCTTCATCCCTGTTGCTCTAGACAATTCAAGAAATATTAATGCTAGTAGGAATTTTTGAATTCCAAATTTACTATAGTAGATGATTTCAAATTTGAGATGGAATGTTGGAGACAAAAAGAATTGAAGGTAGATTATTCTATCAGCTGGAAGAATTTGACAAATATTTTCTCTAAGCAGCAGTAGTCTGAAAAATAATGTTTTCTATGTGAGCTCCCAGAAGCTCCTGAACAACAACCGTGTGTTTGTGATTGTACAGTGATTGCTCCTAAATAGCTCTGTGTAGCTCCTACTAATGAGCTCCTAGCAACTCCTGAAGTTTGTCAGTTTGAGTGAGTAGCTGATTGCTCCCATCATTTTGTAATTTGGATATTAGAGTTTATTTTCTGCAGTTTATGTTCAATCTTTCCTATATTGGCATTTCTAGCTTAATTAATACAAAAATAAAAATATTGCATGCCTAGATTTGTCTCCTGTTCTTTGTGCTTCCGTATTTTGTGTATTCCCCTATTGTGTTTAGGGGAAGCATATCAGTAGCTCTATGGCTTTCATTTTTATTTCAATTGCTAACACCTCCTTGGGTTTCTCTAGATCTAGATCTCATCCATCTAGAGCTTCCCCATGGATTTCAAAGCTTTTAGATTCAACCAATACAAGGGTTGTCTAGTGTTATGTTAAACCCCTGAGATTGGATTTTGATGACATTTTATTGAAGGAGTTGTGTGAAAATTATTTTATTTTATTTTTTCTAAAAATGAATTAATTCCAGTAGGTTTAGCCAATTCTGGCCTAGTCTTTCAAAGCTTCATGAATGGATTTAAAAATTACGACTTCCTTTAATGGAAGAGAATTTAGAGATTTATCCCTCTGCAAGGAGCTTTTCTTCTATGATTTTTGACAATAAGAAAGATAGAAATGTTATCTTTAAATACATTTGGTTGTGGGGAGGAAACATGTTATGTTAAAATCCTGACATCAAAACATTAACCTAGCCACTGAGTCATTTTTAGCTATGTCGATTTGGGTTCACCTCCTAAATCTTCCCCTTCACTATTGGTTTGAGTCTTGTTTTGTCACAATTGGAAACTCTATTTGTAACTTTCTATCTATAGATGAAGATTCAAGAAATTTCATTCATACAACCTTTTCTAGGATTCCAGTAGAGTTGGACGCCTCCAAAGACCTTCTAGCAAAACTAATGTTGAATGCAAATGGCCACTTCTGGTCGCAACCTTTGGACTATGAAGGTATAACTTTAAAGTGCAGAAGATGCTATATCACAATAGAGTTTTCAAATGTTAAATCTTAGCCAAAATGGGAAGCTACATGTTGGAAAGATACCTCCCCTAAACATTGTGTTGTTGTGAATTCACCCAAGAGTAGTGTTTCCACTTCAAATAAGAGTTCCAATAAAAGAATGATGGGGAGATAAATGAGTTTTCCAAAAAACCAATGGTGGATCAACAAGTACCCTAGTTGAGCGACTCTTGCTGCTTGGATCAAGCAACTGACAGTGTTGATACTTCTCAAGGCCCTCCTTTATGGTCACTACTAAATAATCAACCATTCAACACAGAAGCACAAATTATTAGTGGTTGGGTCCAACACCGCTAGGGATAAGTGCTCTCTCCCTCTATTTCCATCTCAAGCCTCAAAAAATTTAAATGCTGGAGATGGAGGCAATGAATAAAAATAGTTTTGAAAAAGAAAAGGAACACCAATAAAAGTATGGAAGTAAGCACTAAAATGGAGCTCCAGTCTCACACTAAATCTAGGGCTTAAATCATAAAGTTTGTGGTTTGGTGGTGGGAATTGCTCCAAAATTTGTTGGCAAGCTTTTGTTTCCATTTTGGTTTTTTCCCTTTGTGTAGCCTACTTTTTTGAGTCCCTATGTCAAATCTATGGGGATGAGGTCCCCATTTGTTATCTCACCTAGAGTGGGCTCAGTTAAAAATCTTATAGTATCAATACAAACAATCTCTCTTATGAATTAAAAAAAAGAAAAGAAAAGGTAAATAAGATAATTACGAGTAAAATAAGATAATATAATGAAGGATGAAAAACCAATATTTATAAATGAAAGCATCTTAGGGGAGAGGGGCCCATAGTGGAGCACCCTAACTTTGTGTTTGTCAAAATCCTATGTAGAAATTTTAAATCATTCTCAATTTTGTACAACATTTTATTTGGCAACTCGTGTGCTTCTATATCTTGTTTTAGGGCCACATCATCAAATATGATGCCACATCAGCAAGCTTTTTGTTGAGGTATCCAAAAATGCCCCCAAAAAAATTGACACGGATAGTGGTACACTAAGTCATGTTTTATTGGTGCACTGATGTGGCATCATATGATTTGTTAGTTTGCATACTTTATGGATAAAAAGTGTTTTGCAATTGGATATTAAGGTGCTCCACTATGGGGCCCCTGAGTACTACTTCTATCCCCACTATTGGACCTCGCTCCACTATAGGCCCCTCTCCCCTATATAAGAGAAACTAAATATGTTGATATAAAAAAATTGAATTAACAAATAAACTCGTTTTATATAAGATATTTTCTTTTATCCTTTCATTGTATCAATGGCACTAATTCTCTTAATCTTGCAACTACAACCTCATTTTTGAACAGCAATTATATAATTAAAATATATTATAGAAGGCATACTATTGATAAGCATGGTTAAGTTTATCGTGGCACAATTAGGAGGACGCAATCAAGGGTAGCTGAGTCTCGCATTTACAATTTTTGAATGCCCTAATCGACATCCATACTCTCTTCTTCTGTGTGCCCTGTACTTTGTCCTTATTTCACGTGAATGCTAATAGGGGTGCCATGCCTCTTAATGGCACGATTGCCCCTCTGCCATGCCCTGCGCCATTCCTCCAATTCTCTACAGTTTAATGCCTGCACAAAGCCATACCGCAGCCCATGCCTCATTAATTTGGTATTGACCATGTTATTTTAGTTTTTCTTTTATCATTTCTTTATTTTAATTTATTATCTCCAACATCCACCGTGGAGGCAACTGACGGGGATGTGTCACTGTTTCAGGATGAGAGGTAAGCAAAGAAGTATATCATCAAGCCAATCCACAGTGAAGTGTGCTTCCGCGATTTCAACTCTAAGCTCCGTAATAGAAATGTTCTTGGCTCGCAACCAATGCTTCCCAACCTTCTCATCGCATATAACGAGCTTCAGGGAATTCAGTTCTCAAACAGCTCTTGGTAACCTAGTAAAACGAGAACACTCTCTTATATCTAACTCACTGAATTTCTTTAATTGCCCAATTTCCTCCGGAAGTTCTGCTAACCTCTCACGGAATGAAGTTCTCCAACTGATAGTGCAAGCTCTATTATGCCTGGTAATGCTGACAACTTTAACAACTTCAGAGAGCTGAGATTCCCAAGGTCATCAGGTAACTTCTGAATCAGGCAATTCGTAATAGACCACATCTGAACAGAGGGAATATAACAGAATCTCAGGGGCACCTCGTACAATTTAACAGAAATTGCTGGAGTGGTCCAGGTTAAAAATTCTCAAATTGGCGTTGTTGAAAGTAGACGTATAATCAAACCCTTCTCATAAACTTAAAGATAGCTTCTCTATGTTTGATAGTTCTTTACATCTTTCTCAGTAGGGAGTGCAATCAACCTCTCCAAGCGGACGCTTTTGAGTTTAGTGACGGAAGATAAAACATCTTGACCTTTTATTGTCCCCCTCTTTGTACTGTAATTGAATACCATTACACATTTCAGATTCTTAATGTATTTCAGAAATGGGGGAAGAAAGCTCAGTTGAAGTGAAATGTATTAAGAGACCCTCTACCTCGAGGAAATTCATCTTTTTCCTGTGCTTCTCCTCCATAGGGCATGCTTAAATGAATCAAAATAGAAATCAATTAGATCATTGTGTATGTTGGCTGTTGAAAACAGAGACAAGCTAAGCAGCAAATAACTACAGAAAAAGAGGAATGAAAACCAGATGACAACTTATGGGAAGAATATCAAAAACAGATCATATTTGTATTAATGCCTTTGCTGAAACAGAACTGCCGTGCTCTTACAAACATGCTTCATTCATCAAAACTGAGTATCAAAACCTAATACATCTTAAAACACAGTTCATTTCCAGCATAAGAAGAAGCTTCTAGATTACGCCAAAAGAAGTGTCTAGATACATCGGAGAAGAAGATAGAAGAAGTAGAGTGAAGTAAATGTGTTGTTGGAGCAGATGAGCTACGGTGGCATGGGAGATTACTGAAGTCTAGCTGGATAACCACGTCAGCCAACATTGGCTATGGTTGCTATTTATTTGGGTTAAATTCTCATCCTATTGGAGTTGAATACAGGAAATGGAAAAGTGCAAGCAGAAAGAGTGCTTAAAGTTACATTATGGAAAAAAAAATAGTTGAGAATTGAAATAATAGTGTTGCATTGTCCTACTTATGATAAAGTAGGAGAAGAACATTGCATGTGTCCACAAATTTTGAATAGTTAACTTAGCTTGTTTAGTCTTCTTCCTAAACAACTTTCTAGAATTCTATTTTCATATTATTAATTTTTAATGTGAATTGGAAAAAATTTCATACACATCGCAACAAAGTCACTAAGAGAAATGAAAAATTGATTTATATTTCAAAAAATAGTTGAAGAGATATTTTGGTTTAAATATGGCTCTAATCTTTTATTTAATTACATGACTCATCGAAATCATATTAATAGTGGGATCTACTAAAAATCAATGTGATCTCAAGTCAAAACTTAGAATATAATCATTAAACTTGTCCATAAGAAATTTTGGGAATAACCACCTATATAAATAAAAGAAGTTGGAGCATGAAATAGAAAATCCCATTTTTTGTGGCAAACTCTGCTCCTTCTTAGGCATAACGAACCTCTTCTTCTAGACAACACTTTCTTGGCACCCAAAATGCAAGGCCAATTCACGCATTACATTATTCTGAGAAAAGTATATCTCCGAGGTATTTCTGTTTGAGATTGTTGCTCTACTCCTGATAAATGTTACTATGTCAATTTAATGTTTAAAAACCATAACAAAAAATCGAGTATATAGAACCAAAAAAATAAAATTAATTAATTACCTTGAAGTGCTATTTAAATTCAGAAGATTATAGCTTGAAAGTACTAACAAGATGGTAAATGCATTATTCCTCCGGAGATTCCGAACATAAACCCATATGTCCACAGTGCATCAGTACAGATCTTCCTGTTCTGTGGAAATAAGCCAAAGTGCTGGAAGCATTCTTTGGCAACATCATCTAAGAAATCCATAGTAATCTCCAATAATCTAATTAGTTCTCTATTGTGATAATCTGATATGCATTCTCCTTTAGAATCTTGTTCTTTGCTCTCTCCCAAGCCTCATTGGATTTCCCATGCAAAGAGCTTCCGATCAGCTTTAGAGCAAATGGCAGGCCATCACATTCTGTCTGCAGCTGTAATCCAAGAGATCTGTGACATTTATCACAAGACAAGTTAGAGGGTAAGGAAATTTTGTAAATTTAATTTTAGCCATCATATTTGGCAGATAACCTACTTTCAACTTCAGAAGTAACTGAACTCCTATTCTTATATCAATGAGATATTAGATCTAACTGTTTAGTTTCCTGGGAGAAAGCTATTTTAAATCGTTTATTCGTTAATCTTACTTGAACATTCCGTATTCCTTCAAGCCTAAGGACAATAAAAGAATGAGTAAAATTTCATCCTGGCACGTTACCTATGTTACATTGTTTCTTGAAGATATTGACCACAAAATATGGGCTACTAGCGAACAGCGAATTGTTTTTTTTACAAAAATAAATCCCATTTAATCAGACACAAGAAAGTCTCCCATAATTCTAGGAGTTTTTGCATCATGCCCAATATTTTTTCCATGTTTTTCAAATATTAATACCTACTTCTCCCATTTCAATTAAAAAAAATCTTCTTTAAATTATTTTTCATGTATTATATGTTTTTTAACAATCAAAAGAAAATTATAAAATATTAGATAATAAAAATAATAAAAATCAAAACTATTGACTGAAAAGAAAATGTTATAGGACATTGCAGGATATAATAACCCGGCCAAAATAATCTTGGACAGAATAACCCAGTTACAATAATCCAAGGACAAAATAACCCAAGGTCATAATAACCCAAGCTGAAATAATCTGTGGTCAGAATAACCTATGGACAAAATATCCCCCTAAGAATATAGAGAAGAGAAAACAAAATTTATAAATTACATATGGGTTATTCTGTCCATGGATTATTTTGACCATGGTTTATTCTGTCCACGGGTTATTATGACCCTGGGTTATTTTCTCCTTGAATTATTATGACAGGGTTATTGTGTCAAAAGTTATTATGACCAGGTTATTATGTCCTCATACCAAAAGAAAAAAATATACCTCTTTTACCAGATTTTTTTCATTTGCAATGCTCAGAATTTATGTCTATACAAAAGCCCAGAAGAAGAACAGTGACAATCCATCATCTTGGCACAACAATGGCAATTGATGCATTGCCTGGAATTTTTCTTTATTTTTTTAATATATATGTATTATGTTATATATATTTTTTAAAAAAATGGAAATAGTCATAAAAGGTCTATCAATCTGAAACATAAAAACATTAAATAATTTTTTTGTGGGGAAAGCAATAGTAGAAAGAAGAGGATGGTCGCAGTTATCGGATTTACCTTATATCTCAGCGGGAGCCAGAACACCCATGAGAAGCTCCCACCTACTGGTATCCTTTTCCTTGTAATTATCATCTCTTCACATTTACACAATAACCAAAACCAATCAAAAGAATTTGTAATGCAAGCAACATGTTTACCTGGATATACGCGTTTATCTGTTGTCATCGCTGAAATTCACAGATGCTTACAGCCCAAAAGATTTTGTTGCGTTGGTTGCATCGCCCTGGACCCATTATCTTTTTGTCAGAAAGCTAATAATATTATCTGCTGTTAGTTAGAACAAACTATCATCTCTTAGTCGAAGAGGTTCATTTCAAGAAAGCTCGTGTGTTCTCTAATGAAATTACAAATAATTTGTGGATGAACTCCATATATATTTAAAAAATAATAGAGAAGAAAATAATTTTATCAGTTTTTAATTATGATTTTTATTTTTTAGATTATTTAACAATTCAATTAAGAAGATTAATAATTTTTCAATTATATAAAAATATATTAAAAACAAATTTCCGTGATATATTTAAAGTTTGTGTTAGGTAATTACAAATGATATTCTTAATTTTTTTCTATTGAAAAGTTGTAAATTTTTTTAATTAAGTTGCTAAGTAGTGTAAATAAATATAATAATAGTGAATGGGGAATATAGTGCCAAAGATGGTTACATAAAAATTGTAGGTGAAAGGTGCAAGAGAAAATAGAAAACCCCATAGATCTATGTTGGGACAAACTTTGTGTGCCCAGAGTTGGCACCTTTGCTTGGTTACCCTTACAAAAAAAAATCTTGACTGTGGAAAGATTCAAGAAGTTGGGTTTCGAAGGCCCGTCATGGTGCATTTTATGCAAGAAGGCTAAGGAATCAGTTGACCACATCCTTTTAGGCTATCAATTTGCTAGGGAATGTTGGCAATGGTTGTACACCAAACTAGGTTGGATAACGACCCTCCCAAATGATATTCTGAGTTTCTTCCAGTGTTGGCCGAGGAGAGTCAATTCAAGATCCTTAAAGAACCTCTAGAAAATATGTCCCTCCATGCTAATCTGGGAACTATGGAAGGAAAGAAATCACAGGATCTTCAATGATAAGAAAATGTCTCTGTCCTCCTTTAAAAATAAAGTGGAAGCAATAGTGATAGAGGTTGTTAATCACAAATCCTCTATGTCTTCCCACAAGGAAGTAGTGTTTTCAAATTGGGATGGAAAGATGAGGATGGCTTGGCCAAGATTGAGAGTGCTAGTCTTTGTTGGAAGTGGCCTTGCAAAGTCTAATTCATTAAGGGATCAGGCTAAATGGACACCCCCCAAAGTTGGATGGTTCAAATTGAACTTCGATGCGGCATCAAGGGGCAATCTAGGTCCTATGGTGCAGGAAGCTTAATCAGAAATTGGGAAGGCCACATCATTGGAAGAAGGGCTATGCCTCTAGGAATTAACACCAATAATTTTGTAGAATTCAAGGCTCTACTTATTGGTTTGGATCTCTGTAAGAAAATGAATTTAAACAAAATTGAAATTGAAGGTGATTTAGCTATCGTGGTCAATGTAGTCAGGTTGGGCCATACCCCCAATTGGAAACTCAACGCCATTTTGGAAAGGGTAATTGAAACTCTAAATAGATGTGAAGCATTTACTATCAGCCATGTCTACAAAGAGGCTAACCAGGATGTGGATGGCCTAGCCAATTTGTCAGTCTATGGAGGTAATATCAAAGAGATCTATGACCGATCTTTGCCCTGTTAAGCCACTTCAAATTTATACCAACAGATTCTGGGGAAGAGTCAGGCAAGGGTATTGTTTATCCAGCTGTATGCTAGATGCAACAAACTCTAGTCATTGTAGAGCTTTATGGGCATTTCATTCTATGAGCTCCTTCCCTATTTCATAATCCGTAGTTTGAAGTATCAATTAGTTGTAGCTCAGTCTGTGGGTATGTAATAGACGTGGACCTGTCAATCTTCAAATGTAATCTTTTGTTTATCAATTTTTATGGCATTGCCTATTATCTAGCCATATATATATATATAGTGAAAAACTTGTAAAAATAGTATCTTTTCAATTAAGCTATTGAATAGTATTTAAAAAATATTATATTATATAAAAATAAATTTAAGTTAGTTAATAAGTTTCGGTAAAATACTTTACAAAAACAATTTTTGACTAATATTAAAAACAATTTTCCAATTACATATTTTGAAAATGTTGTTCTAAGCAATAACAATGATATTTTAAACTTTATTTCCATTGAAAAGTTATAAAATTCATTCATTTTGATTAAGTTGTCCAATAGCATAAACAAAGCATAAAGAAAATAAAATATTCTATATAAATAATTTTAAGCTAGTCAAACAAATGTCATTAATTAATAAATAATTACTTTAAATAAAATAAGGGGATTTATAATTAAAACTAATGAAATAATGATGTACTATATATGTTTTATTTAATTTAAATTTTTGAGATGAAAATTGGTTGTGAAGAGTGTAGAAATCAAATTGATAAAATAAAATAAATTAGGGTTGATTTAAAAATATATTTTAGATTTGTCAAACTAATAGTCCTAGACTTCTACTTTAGTTGAAATTTATTTCACCTTAATTTTTGAGAAGGGATGTTTAGGAAGAACTTTAGGGAATATGGTAGTTCACAAAAATTAGGTCCTTGATCAGACCCTAGCTAAAACACCTCAATAAATTAGGAAAATGATTCTTATCTTTTACAGTTTTTTGTCTTTTTATTCACCATATTCCACATGTTCTCTCAACATTGTGATTTTCTCCACTATATTCAAAACTTCAACTTTGGCCTAGTTCATGGTGTCAAATCTTTCTCTTTTCCAAAATGGTCTTCTAATTATAATATCAGTTTTTATTAAATGCCTTTCTCATGATGAGGATAATTACAAACTAATTTGAAATTCCATAATTCTTTTCTAGAAGAGTGAAAGCTCAAAATTGTAAGTTTTCAAGTATTTTATAGAAATGTATGGTTCCTTCAATGTTTACATGATTTTTGCACAATTTCTCACTATGCCCATAATATTACAAGGATGAAACATTGACTTATCATAAAACTTTGAACCCCCAATGAATGTGGTGCAAATCTAGCTTTCTCTTGCCTTTTAGATCTCCATAAACTATTATATATAAATCTTGCATAGATTTGTACCTTTTTCACACATTTGGTTTGCAAATATGTATTGTTGCTTCATAGCTCTATAATCCCACAATTCAATAAATAGTATATAATGATCTAGACCACATAACTCAAACACACTCTTCCACATTTGCAAACTTGTTTCAAATTCCAACCTCCACTTTTTGTTATGCTTATACACATACCTTTGTGAATTTGTCAATATTTAGATAGATAGACATTTTTTTCTAGTTGCAAACTAGACTTTTTTGTAACAACAAAAATTGCATATGCTTTAAAATTTCATATTATCTTTCAAGTTTGATTTGGTTTCCATTCCAATAGTATATTAGAGGGCCAATTCCAACCTAAGATCCGGGTCTTTCATTCATGATATTGTAAATATTATTTATTACATTCCAGTTCTTTTTACTAACTTCAGATCATTTGTAGTATATTTAAGAACAAAGTGTTAACACTAGACATCCATGTCATGCATTAGTTTCCCATGATTTTTTAAAACTTTAAATGTTGCACTTTCCTATATAAAATTTTTATTTTTGCCACATTCATTGCAAAAGAAAAAATCACTCTTTGACAAATTTTTAACTATAGTGCTAAAAAAAATCAACTCCCCCTTCCATTTACAATGTGTAGTAAAATAAAAAAGGTGCCCTTTTTACAAGCTTTGAAAAAATTAAAAAAATTGCCCCTCTACCTTCCTTATGAACCCTATGCAAAATTTTATATCCACCTAAGCTATGCTTAAAGGGGGGTCTTAGTGTATATATTGCATACACATAGGCTTTAAGTGTACTTAGGTGTCCCTTTGACCTTTGCTCACGTGAGGTGTCAAGTACCTAGATAGGTGTCTTTAGTGGTGTCAACTTATTTTTGACACCTCTTGCTACATGTTTGGTAGTAAACTTGTCACCACTCCATGAGTAAGGAGTCCTACGGACTTATTTCATGGAGGTTGGTTGCCTTTCTCATTCCTATTTATGTACACCTTCTTGATCTAACACATTGGATCAACTAAATACAATCTTTGCATTATTCATTATGCTTGTTATTTTATCTCCTATATTTTCCTAATTCTAATAGCCACAAAGTCCATTTATTTGAAAAATGTGCCTCACATTTGAATCCAACCCTTTAAGTTCCAATAGAACTTCTTAAAAACCTATATTTCTAGTTGGCTTCCCATCTCCAACAACAATAATTCTCTCTTTTCTATTCTTGGCTCATACCTCCATTGTTGTAGGTTTTTAAGGGTACATGCTATTGAAATCTCATTGACAACTTAATGTGCTCACTTCATTCTTTTACATCATGTTAATATTATTTTCATAAGTTAATAGCATCATTTGAATAATATTGTGCCTTTTATTTATCATTTCCTTCTACATTAATATTGACAAATATTTAGTTGGCAATCACCATCCTTTTATCTAATTCCATATACACTAGTTTGTTAATCATTGTAGACCTATGATTTAATATTCATATTATTATTTTGATTTGTTGTTTTTACTCTTAGATGCACATGGGATAAATGTACACAAGGAATATTTCTATTTTGCATTTAATTTTCTATTGAATTTGAAAGACAAAAATAGGGTCTTGATAGTTCTTGGTAAGCTCCCAAATAATCTCAACCCTTTTTCATGTCCCTAACTATAGGTTGTTTCATTTCTTCCTTTCACGTGGATATTTATGCTATTCTAATCTTCTCTTTTTCATTTTATTTTATTCTTAGAAAGATTAGTGAATTTATCATTTATTTATTTTTATTTTTATTTACTTCTATTTCTTGTTGTCTTGTTATGCCTATTTTGGTGTAGATATAATCACTTTCGACCTCAAAACTATATATTTTGCAAGTATTTAAATGATAGGTTGTATTTTAGACTACATCATGCAATGTAGATTATAGTACATCACACAAAAATGTGAACATTATGATAATTTCTTTTGGAGAAAGAGACCCATCCTCTATAGTTAGTTATTTTCTTTCTATAATTTAGAAATTTGATTTCATTTTGTCTATTTTCTATTTTAATTTCCTCTAAATTAGAATTTTATAGCTTAGATATATGATTTAACTTGCTAAAAGAGATTATTTTTCCATGTCAAAATATTTTATCATAATTTTGAAATGCGTTTTTATTTCTACAATAGAATAATAGAAAAAATAACCCTGAAAAACAAAATACATTCCTGATTAAATAATTTTTTAGTATTACATTTTGATGAATTTGAGCTTCATTATAAATAAAACAATTTTGTATATTAAACTCAGGCCATGAGCTATGTTTTTTCAAAAATATATCCCTTATTAATTAGAGACAAGAATGTTTCCTATAGAGTTCTGAATCATAAACAACATTTTTTCCATTTTTTTCAAATATAAATACATGGTTCTCCCATTTGAATACAAAAATTCTCCTCCTTAAAATCTGAATTACTTTTCAAGTAGCAGATGTTTTCTAACAACTAAAAGAAATTTATAAAGTATTAGATAGTAAAAGTAATAATAAAACAAAATTGATTCGCTGAAAAGAAGAATGTACCTGCTTTACCAGATTTGCATTTGCAGTGGTTGGAATTGATGTATTAGAAGCAGAACAGTGACAATGCATCCTCTTGTCATGACAATGGCAATTGATATTGATACAGTAATTTTCCTAGTACTGGGTTATTCCAAAAACCCTTGGATTAAATAAAAAATGCAAAAATATGTTGCCCTCTAACTGGCCTTCTGATAAATATCTTTCATTTCTTGGATTACATCTGCAGGCAGAATGTGATGTCCTGCCACTTGCTCTAAATCTGGTCAGAAATTCTTTGCATGAGAAATCTCATGAGGCTTTGGGGAGAGCAAAGAAAAGGATTTCTAAAGGAGAATGCGAATCAGATTATCACAAAAGGGGGCTAATTAGACTATTGGAGATTACTTGATTCCTTAGATGATATTGCCAAAGAATGCTTCCTGGACTTGGGTTTATTTCAGGAGGACAGGAAAACCTGTGCTGATGTATTGTTGGACATTTGGGTTTATGTTCGGAATCTCCAGTGGTATAATGCATTTGCCATCTTATTAGAACTTACAAGCGAAAATATTTTTAATTTTACTAGCACTTCAGAGTAATTCCCTTTCTTTTTGATATACTCCATTTGTCTTTATCATGCTTAAAAATTAAGTTGACATAGTCGCACTTATTAGGAGAGCAGAAATCTCAAACAGAAATAACTCGGAGCTATACTTTTTTCAGAATAATGAAATGCGAGAATTAGCCTTGCATTTGGAGTGCCAAGATAGTGTAGGTCACAAAAAGAGGTTCATGATGCCTAGGAAGGTGCAGTGTTTGTCACAGAGATGGAGGTTGCTTAATGGCAAAGCATTTGATGCTCAACTTCTCTCTATTCACACAGGTGGGTTATTGCAAAAGCAAATGCAGGGATAGTAGAGTTGTCTCTGGTTGTTCTAATAGTTTTGAATACTGGCCCTTCAAATATTAAATATTCCTAAATTGCCTATGACCAAACATCATCCAAAATCACAAAGTTTGCTTCGTTTGCCTTAAAATCAACTGCTTCAGCTGCAAGTGCATCTTCCAAATTCTGAAATTCTGGTCTCTTCCTTCCAGCAAGCTTTTTTCATATAGTCCCAAAATTCCCTTCAGGATTGGAGATTGTAAGACAGTGATGAAAATCACATTATTGTCGAAGTATTCTGAAATCAATGAAAGAACAATTGAATTTTAGACTAACTAATCCTAGCATGCATTAGAAAGGTTTTTCTTAAATATTATAAATTTTGATTGCACAAATGTTTAATAGCTTTCATTTAAACAGAGTGTAAAATTAACCTTTTAAGATAATATAATGATGTATCTTTTTTAGTTATTGATATATGCTATATAAAAAAAATTGTTATTAAAAATCAATAAACATCTTGAAATTAATATCTTTCAAATCTTTTAAATAAATATATTTAAGATATCTACACTACATCAAAACAATTTAATTATAAACCAGATCATTATACCGACCGTCATACCTCTAATTTGATGATCATTGTACAGAGCCAGTGCCAAAGTAGTTTTACCTCCACCCGCCATGCATTGCACCCTAACAACTTACACCTCTTTCTCTATCAAAAGCCCCTTCAAATACCCAATACATTTCTCCAACCCCACATAATATTCGGAATCTCCAGGAAAAGACACGTCGAATTTCAATACTGGCAATCTAATGAACTGAAACCATTTATTGAGCTTTCTACAAACAGTTAAGTTCGGCAAACTCCAAACTTCATTCTGTCTATTCTTATATCAGGATGTTTCTTTTATATGAGTAATAGAGTTGGCAAAGAACATTCGTCTGGACTTCCAAGAAGGCGTAATGGAAGAAACATGTTACCAGCATTATAATATACGCGTTTCCTGGCGTCATCCATGAAATTCTCAGATGCGTACAGCGTAAAATATTTTATTTTGCGTTGGTTGCATCGCCCTGAACTCACTTTCTTATCCAAAATCTAGCTAGGATATCCATCTGTGACCGCTTAGAAGATTTTTAAAAACGTCTTAATCAAAGTATGAGACTCCAACTATTTATCCTTTTTAAATAGTAAGAGAGGAAGGGACCCTACTCGTATATTAAAAACTGTAGTATCACAGGATTCCATGGCCAATTCGCAAAAGATTTTATTTTGCGTTGGTTGCATCGCCCTGAGCCTGTTGTAAAGATGATACCTATGAATATCATCTGTCGTTGCATATTACGAACATTTAAAAGCATCTGTTAGTCGGCCAAACTAATATGCGTTTGTTTAATTGGATGAGAACCCTGTTGGAAGTTAAACCCTAACTGCAGCAGTCCCCGCCAACCTTTGCCCGCTATATCGCAATCAATAAAATAGCCATCGCGATACCGCGGGAGACTTCCGTAATATTTTGTTTTATTCTAACCGCCTGCCGTTTACTGTTGTTCACCGCGCAGTTTACTAACCGCTGCCCGCAATATCGCAATATGGGTTTTACCCATTGCGATACCGCGGGGAACTATGGAGATAGCCGCCACCGCCAAAGGAAATATCGGGATACGAAAGAATTAATATTTATGTTATAATATTATTGTAAGGGCATTTTATTAAATGTGTTTTGACCGAGAAAAGGTAGTTAGATAGTTGTAATAAATTTTTATGTCGGGCCCTCTCTTCCGTGAAGTTCTTTCACGTGATTTTTACCTATATGTATATGCATATGTAATTTTATGTTTTAAGACAATTAATGTGAATGTGAGCAGGTGAAAAATTTTACGAGCAGTAGCTCTGTGTGTTGAAAAATATTTTTATGTTTTAATTTTTACTGTGTGTGAATTTCCTCTGCCTCTGGCCTTCACGTGGTATCAGAACAGGTTCGATTATCAGAGTTAATTTTATCAAAGCAGATTATCTGGGTAAATTTCAAAAATGGCAGCAAGCACAAGCTTGACAAACCCACAAATTCCACAGTTTAATGGGAAGAATTATGAGTATTGGTCAATTACCATGAAAGCACTATTTAGCTCACAAGATATATGGGATTTAGTAGAGAATGGATTTGCAGAGCTAGCAGATGCAGTAGCATACAATGCTTTAACACAAGCAGAGAAAGACTTATTAAAAGACACAAGGAAGAAAGACTCAAAGACTTTATTTTATCTGTTTCAAGCTGTACATGAGAATATTTTTCCAAGGATTTCAGCAGCAACAAAGTCCAAACAAGCATGGGACATACTTCAAACAGCCTATCAAGGCATGGAAAAAGTTAAAACAGCAAAGCTACAAATGCTGAGAAGAGATTTTGAAACAATATGTATGAAAGACAATGAATTTGTAGATTCATTCTACACCCAAGTCATTGGGGTGGTTAATCAAATTAGGTCTCATGAAGAAAATCTGGAAGATACTAGAGTTGTTGAAAAGATTTTAAGGAGTTTGCCCACAAAATTTCTACCGGTTGTAGTTGCTATAGAGGAGACAAAGAATCTTTCACAGTTCTCAGTTGATGAGCTGTATACATCTCTAATTTCTTATGAACACAGGCTGAAAAGGTCAGCAGATATATCATTGGAGCATGCTTTCAAAATTCAGGCTTCAGTTAGTCAAGGAAGAGGTAGAGGTAGATCAAGAGGAAGAGGAAGAAACTCTTACAGAGGTGAAAGATACAGTCTATCAAATTCAAGTGGAAGAGGTAGCAATCAAGGCTCAAGCCAAAACCCATCACAGAATCAGTCACAAAATCAAAGGTATGATAAATCTCAAGTCCAATGTCACTACTGTAAAAAATATGGGCATTATATGAATGACTGTAGAAAGAAGCAGTATGATAATAATAGACAAAATGCAAATTTTTCAAGAGAAGGTCAAAATCAGAATTCAGATAAGAGCACAATATTTTTAGCTTGTAATGTTGCTCAAGTAAATGAAAAAGATGTATGGTTTTTAGATTCAGGCTGTAGCAATCATATGACAGGGAATCTAGAAATGTTTTCAAGTTTAAATGAGAATGTAAAGTCTGATGTTACATTGGGTAATGACAACAAAGTGTCAGTCAAAGGAAAAGGAGATGTCAATATTCTAACTAAACAGGGGGAGAAAAATATATTTCAGATGTGTATTTTGTGCCTAGTCTGAAACATAACTTAATGAGTGTAGGGCAACTGGTTCAAAAAGGGTATAGAGTAACCTTCAAGAATGGTTTGTGCACAATTTTAGACAAATACCCAAGCAACCAGCTTATTGCAAAAGTCAGAATGACAAACAACAGAATGTTTCCCTTAAAGATAAGGCTAGATTTGAATATAAATTATGCTCAAGCACAACATTTAATGAATTCACAAGTGGGTAGAGAAGAAACTACAGCAGTAGTGCAGACAATCTTTCAAGCTGAGATAAAAGATGAAAACTAGTTATGGCACCTGAGATTTGGGCATCTCAACTTTGGAGGTTTAAATTTACTTCATAGGAAAGACATGGTCAAAGGACTACCTTTAATAGAAAAACCAGAAAGGGTATGTGAAGGGTGCATTTTAAGAAAACAACACAGAGAATCATTTCTAGCAGGAAAGTCAACTAGAGCAAAAGCCCCTTTGGAAATTATACATTCAGATTTGTGTGGACCTATGCAAACACCTTCAATAGGTGGTAGTTTTTATTTTCTGACATTCATTGATGATTATTCAAGAAAAACATGGGTTTACTTTCTAAAGCAGAAAAATGAAGTGTTTGATCTGTTTCGTCAGTTCAAGAATTTGGTTGAAAAACAAAGTGGTTATTATATCAAAGTGTTGAGAACAGATAGAGGTGGTGAATATATTTTAAGAGAATTTTTTAATTTTTGCAAAGATCATGGAATTCACAAGCAATTCACAACTAGATACACACCTCAACAAAATGGAGTAGCTGAAAGGAAAAATAGAACAATCATGGAAATGGCTAGAAGCATGTTGAAAGCCAAACATTTGTCAAATGAATATTGGGCAGAAGCAATATCTTGTGCAGCCTATATAATGAATAGGTGTCCAACAAAAAGTGTCATGAATATGGTACCTGAAGAAGCATGGACAGGAAGAAAACACAGTGTTACTCACATGAGAGTATTTGGATGTGTAGCATATGCACATGTGCCTGATGAATTGAGAAGGAAGCTAGATAACAAAGGAGAAAAATGTATATTTGTTGGATACAGAGAAGAATCCAAAGCTTATAAGCTCTATAATCCAACAACAAAGAAAGTTATAATCAGCAGAGATGTACAATTTGTAGAAGATGAAGCATGGGATGGAAGTATAGAGAAGACAGTAAATATTTTAGCTAGTATACCTCAAGAGGAGAATGAAGTTTCAACATCAACAAATATTCCAGCTATTGTGACTCCTACCACTCCCATTCAAGCTCAGCAAAGTAGTCCACAAGTGACACCAGCATCGATTGTAAGAACAGCCTCATGCATTCAAGGAAGTAGTCCAACAAGAGGACAACAAACACCATCTACAGTAGGACCATCGGGTCCACATTCCATAAGTTCAAGTGATATGTCAAATCCTACTTTGGCAAGTCTGAGAAGATAGAAAATCAGAAGCATAAGAGATATATATGAGCAAAATGAAGGTGAGAATAATTCAGATCAGATTTCTCTTTTTGCATTTTATTCTCAAATAGAAGATCCAGTTCATTTTGAAGATGCTGTCAAAGATAATAAATGGGTAAGTGTTATGGATGAAGAGATTGAAGCAATTGAAAAGAATCAGACATGGGAACTAGTCAGTCTTCCAAAAGACAAAGATGTTATTGGAGTGAAATGGATTTATAAAACTAAATTGAATGAAAAAGATGAAGTTCAGAAGCTTAAAGCAAGATTGGTTGTAAAGGGCTATTCACAACAACCTGAAATTGATTACAATGAAACATTTGCACCTATAGCGCGATTGGATACTATAAGAATGATTTTAGCATTAGCAGCTCAGAATAAGTGGTTTGTATTTCAAATGGATGTAAAGTCAGCTTTTTTAAATGGTTATTTAGAAGAAGAAGTTTATGTGGATCAGCCACCTGGGTATGAAATTTAGGGTCAAGAAGACAAAGTTTACAAATTGAAAAAGGCACTGTATGGATTGAAGCAAGCCCCAAGAGCTTGGTACAACGGAATAGATAGTTACCTTTTGTTGAATGGATTTAATAGATGTAGCAGTGAGCCCACACTGTATACAAAAATGAATGAAGAAGGTGAAATACTGATAGTATGCTTATATGTAGATGATTTTATTTTCACTGGCAATTTGTCAGTTGATCTGTTCAAGGCAGACATGAAGAAAGAATTTGAAATGACAGACTTAGGTCTGATGAAGTATTTTTTAGGTATTGAAGTGAATCAAAATGAAAATGGTATTTTTATTTCACAGTCAAAATATGCAAATGACATTTTGAAAAGGTTTAATATGATGAAGTGAAAACCAGCATCAACACCTATAGTGACAGGTCTGAAACTAAGCAAGGATGATAGAGGGTCTAATGTTGATCCAACTTTGTTTCTTGTTGGAAGTCTCGTGTATCTAGACTATGGAGTAAGTTTGATTTCCAGGTTTATATTGGAAAGCTGGGAAAAGAATTTTAAGGTATGTAAGTGGAACAAGAAATTTTGGCATAAGTATTCAAGTTCAGATGAGTTCAAACTCATAGGATACACTGACAGGACTGTGCTGATTGATGACAGTAAAAAGCACGTCTGGTTATGTATTTAATTTTTGAGTTGTCTCATGGTCTTCAAAGAAGCAGCCAATAGGCTCTTCATTAGCTGAAGCATATGTGGCAGCCACAAGTGCAGCATGTCAGGCAATCTGGATGAGAAGAATTTTAAAAGAATTGCAAAATGAACAAATAGAGGCAACAAAAATTTACTGTGATAATAATTCAGCCATTGCTCTCTCGAAAAATTCAGTTCTTTCATAAGAGAAGCAAGCATATTGATACCAGGTATCATTTCATCAGAGAATTAATTAACAATGGTGATATATTTTTAGAATTTTGCAGATCAGAAGAGCAGAGTGCAGATATTTTTACAAAGCCGCTGGGTAGAGATAATTTCATTTTTCAAAGAAACAATTGGGCATGGTGGATAGTGCAGTTATGTTTAAGGGGGAGTGTTGGAAGCTAAACCCTAACTGCAGTCCCCGCCAACCTTTGCCCGCTATATCACAATCAATAAAATAGCCATCACGATATCGCAGACTTCTATAATATTTTGTTTTATTCTAATTGCCTGTCGTTTACCGTTGTTCACCGCGTAGTTTACTAACCGCTGCCCGCAATATTGCAATATGGGTTTTACCCATTGCGATACCGCAGGGAACTATGGAGATAGCCGCCATCGCCAAAGGAAATCCACTATTTGAAAAAAATTGTTGTGTCACAGGCTTGATCTCTTTTTTTGGGCATAGCTTCATTAGAATAAAACCTCTTGTCCAAATTTATGCATGAACTAATGTGTTACATAATATAATATGTTAATTTTTTCCATTGTGACTAATTGTGGTGTAAGAAAATTTAACACCTAAATGTGTTGTACCTTTGAATTTAATTGAACATATTGGCAGAGGCATGTCTATGAAGTTCAAGATATAATAGCATGGTTATGCACCAATAAACCAAGAATTAATTCATGATAACTTCATCAAAATCAATAACTAGCCATAATAATTGTTATCCCGTGTCATGTCTCTCTTCAAAAAAGTAACAATTCTTAAATGTTCATCAATGCCTTCACTATTCATTGGTATATGAAGAACGAATTTCTTTCCATCGTTATCAAACAAAATTATTTTTTAGTTTTCAAGATAGCATGGCCTAATGTTCTTCTTTTATTTCTTAGTTTCAAAAAGATATTATTAGCTTTACTTATAATAATATTTTCATGATTCAATTATTGCATATTAGAATGACTCAAAGGTACACACCTATTTATCTTATTAATTTATATGTTTCATTTCGGTTTTCCAGACCTAGCATTTAGAACTTGTTGAGTTCATAGAATAGTTTATGTTATTTTGTGGCAGGCATGCATGCATTGTCCACTAGTGTATTCAATGGTGATATCAATGTTTTTTATTACACTTAATAAATAGGTTGTCATACATAGGAATGTTGTTTGCATCTAATTTCATAAATATAGATATCTAAACATAGGGAAAATTAAATGACACACAACAACAGAGGACAAAATAATGTAAATAGTATAACATTAACTATTTTATTGCATTATAGCCATCACCACAAAACAAAGGCCGTAAACGAAACAATATTAAAATAGTTTATGCTATTTTGTGGCAGGCTTACATACATTGTCCACCAATGTATCTAATGGTGATCTCAAATTTTTTTATTACACTTAATAAATAGGGTTTTGTCCATATGAATGTTGACTGCATCTAATTTCACAAATATACATATCTGCACATAGGGAAAATTATATGGCACACAACAAAAGAAGGAAAAACAACATAAATTTTATAACATTAACTATTTTATTGTGTTGCAACCATCACCACAAAATGGAGGCCATAAATGAAACCACATTAGTCACAACAACCCAGATGGAAAAACTCACAAAACACAAAAATTCACAGTAACAAACCCATGCAAAACCATCGCCACCAAATGAAAACCAAGCAACAAGATACATTGACTGCCATTGTCACTGATGGTGAAACTAATGTTTCTTATTGCACTTAATATAGTTTGTAAATCCAGTAGAGAAGGCCAGTGAAATTAAAATGCCAGATGGCATCGACATTAACTTTTGTATAGTTTCTATATAGTGGTGATGGTTGCAAAGTATGAAAAAAGTTCATGTTCTTATTGATAAGGCATTGGTATTTGTTGACCTGTGGCTTTATCAATACTACTCCATGCATATTTGCATACAAATTCATTAAAAAAACATATATCTACACATGTATGTATGAACTCATAAAATTCAATTGCATGCATATATGTTTATGTATATGCATATGTAGATGTATACATGCAAACAAATGGCCCACAACTATATATAATAATAGCTACAAATAAAATAATACATGTGTTAAATAGCGTGATCAAACTTGTACCTTTAGAAAATCTCATCGTTTTGGCTCACATCTTTGATAGCAGGAAAAACCATAGAACAACACCCAACAATGCCTTATTGAAAATTGTGCAAACTTTTTTATGTTTTCTGAGGTTTAAAATGGCAGGTGTTATTACAAACATTGCCACTACACTAAGCCATACAAGAATTAATGTTGATCCCATCTTTGGTGAGCTTCTATATAGCTATCACCACTACATGAAAACCATACAACAATTAATGTTGATGCCACAATGATGAGCTCTTGTGAGCATGCAAGTTCAATCACCATGTTGTCAAACTTTATGTGAATCTGGTTGGAGGTTTTATTTTTTGCATGGGGTGATGGTTGTAAAAGCAATATATTGAAGCCATAAATCAAAAAATATTCATCCTCAAACAAAAAATATAGTCTTTTCTCAACAACACCTTATAAAAAATTGAAACAATTTAGCCTTTTCAACAACACCTTATCAAAAATGACAGAATATAGCCTAAGCTCGACAACAAGAATCAACAATGCCTTATGGAAATCAACACAAACTATTTTGCGTTAAGTATTTTATTGCGTTGCAACCATAGTGACAAAACAAAAGCCTTGAATCAAACAATATTGGTTTCAACTATGACCCAGATGGGAAAACCACACAAAATAGAAGAATTCATAGTAAATCACCACAAAACATGAACCATAAATGAAATAATATTGGTCTCAATAGTGACCCATATGAAAAAACCACACAAAATAGAAGAATTCACAATAACTAACCCATGCACACAAAAAAAATCTTTTTCCCAACAATACCTTATTGATAATGAAGTAATGTAGCCAAAGCTAGAGAACAATAAACAAAAAAACCTTATGGAAAACATCAAAGACTATATAACATTAACTATTTTATTTTCTTACAGTCATCACCACAAAACAATAGATACATGCATATTTGCACATACAGAATGATAGGATTTATTTTAAATGTTATATGGAACATTGATGTCACCATTGATCATAGTCATGAAAAATGCCTTGTTTTGTTGTGTTTCACTTTATTTCCCCTATGTGCAGATATGTATGTATGTCATAGTAGATGAAAACAACATTGATACATACTGAGACATTCTTGGAATGATAACCTATATTTTAAGTGTTATATGGAACATTGATTCCACCATTGATCGCAGTGATGGACAATGTATTTCCCCTATGTGCATATATGTATGTATGTCATAGTAGATGCAAAAAACATTGATACATAATGATCCCTATGATTATTTTGTTGGGACATTCTTGGAATGAAAATTTGTATTTTAACTATTACATGGAGCATTGATGAAACCATTGATTGTAGTGATGAACAATATATGTTCTTGGTTGGTTGTTTTGCAAGAACATAGACTTTTTTCAAAATGATCTATAAAGGGTTTTCCAAAGTTTTTTTATATTACAATTTTCATTCATAAAGAAGGTTTTGAAAAGGAACGGTTTTTGTAGCATTACAAACAAAGAAACTAGCAGCCCTAAAAAAAAAAAAACACTTCTTAGGTTTTTCCAATGATGAGTCTGAGTCATAAATTTTCTTTTTGTCTGGGGCCTGGTCCACATCTTCTGGGTTCCATTGGCCGATTCCAACTGTTTCCTAAAGATTTGAGTGGATCTTTATCTGAAAGGGGAGTTATTTTTCACCTTAGTAGGGTCCACCACTAGAAAAATGGGAAAATGATCAGATCCCACCCTTGAAAGAGCTCTCAAAGCACAAAAATAATCTATGAACCATTGACCAGAAACAAGGGCCCTATCAAGTCTAACTTGAATTAAATCATGCCCAATCCTCCTATTTGTCCAAGTATATGAGGTGCCTTGCAAGTCCAGGTCTATCAAAGCATTACTGTTAATGAAGTCAGAAAGGCCTGATTTGCTATCCCAGTTAATTTGAGAACCCCCAAATTTTTCATCATTCAAGAGGGGAGTATTGAAGTCTCCCATAACCACCCAGTGCTCATTAGCAAAACACTTTTGAAAAGCAGACAACTCACTCCAAAAGGAATTTCTAGCATTCTTACAATTCGGGGCATATATATTAGATTGAATCCAGCAAAAAATGTCTCTTATGTGGGTAAATCTAGTGGCCACAAGATTACCATTCTCCATCAAGGGTTCACCTCTAATAAACAACTTGTTCCAAAAAGTAACAATTCCCCTCGAAGCACCAACGAAACTATTCCCATCAGCCCCACAATTCTGAAAAATTCTAAAGCATTCAACTTTATCTTTAGGCATTTTTGTTTCTTGAACAAGAAGAATGTTAGGTTTGTGGTCCCTAACAAAATTTTGCAAAACATCCTTTTTATGACGGCTATTTAGCCCTCTTATATTCTAGGACATGATTTTCATTTCTTACTTGGGGATTGAAGTATCTCTGGGATGGTCATTTAGATCCCATCCGCAATATCTTGGAGGCTGTCGTGTTCCCTTTGCCATCTTCCTGATCTCCTGCCCTGGCTTAGCTTATTATTCCCACAGTCCGCCTTGGCCCTGGTTCTAGTGATCATCCCACTTGAAGTGTCCACCCTCTTTTTTCTTTCCTTCTTTGACCTTGAATGTGAGATAACCTCTTCCCATTCAGTCTCATCTTGGCTTTCCAACTCTTTTCCTGATTCCCAATCCTTCTCAGACAAAAACCTCTAATCCCAAGGAAGGGTATCCATTAAGCCATTCTTGGCTTCAAGAATATTAACATAATGTGTTTTCATTTCCCTACTTTGGGAATCAAAAGTATCCCTCACAACTTCCAAAGTGGCATTCTCTAGATCCTGTTCCTCTTTTGAACGAGGGCTACCAACAAGAAATTGGGAAGGGAAAGGTATTCCTATCTCCAAGGATAAGCCCTTAATGGGTATTTCCTCAAGACCAGGCACATTAACTCTGCCAGCCAACACCAAAGGTGAAGGCGTGACAAAACCCGTTTCTTCACAACTTATTTCAACCTTCTTCTAAATCTCTTGAGCTCCCTCCACAGAGTAAATTTTTTCCTCTCTAACCACATGTGGTGAGATCAGGGATTTAGGATCCTTAGGATCTGAAGAGCTAGTGCATTCTATACCAGGGCAAGCATCCTTAGGCAAACAACTATGGTTCTCCTTCGGATCAGGAGCAAAAGTGTGTCTTTCTAGATTCTCCTTCGCACCAAGGGCAGAAATTTGCCTCTCCTCAGGTTTTTTCTTCCATACAGTCTTAGGGTTAACAACTTTCTCCTTTTCACTTTTATTGTTTAGCGGGCACTTTTTTGCCCAATGCCTAGACTTTCGGCATTTAAAGCATACAAAGGGTGTGGTCTCAAATTCAATAGCTTACTTCCAAAAACCTAGCTTGGATTGGATGTCAATCGAAGAAGGGAGATCAACATTTTGAGAAACCCCTACACAAATTCTAGCAAAGACCAATCTCTTTTTGGCCGCTGTCATTGTATCAATGGACAAGAGTTCTCCAAAGGAATTAGCAATCCCACTAAATATATCTGTATTCCAATATTCCAAAGGTAGACCAGGCAATCTAGCCCAAACCGGCACCATTTCAAAAATAGAGTCAGACGGTCGACCCTAGAAGACCACTTTAGCGAGGACGAAGACTCAATAACTTAGGGCCTACTCCTACTTGACCTGGGTCCTCTTTGCAGGGGTGAGCGGGAAAAAAAAGCCATAGGGCTACATACAAGATAAACCTTTGAGGTTTCCGAACATTCTTAACAAACTCCCTTACAACTTCAATATTAGGTCTAGGCCCCAAAAACTTTCCAACCAGAACATTCTCCATCTTTGCAATATTATGGTCTATGATTTCGTCTGGCACATAAATAGAAAACTTACCTGACCCCGAGTCAGAAAGAATGCGCATAGGGGGGAAAGATGATTTGTCATTTGGCTTAACACCAAACAACGAAGACCACGTTTTACCCTTTTCACCCCCTTTTTCCAACAAGTCTGCAGCTGCCTTGGTTTTATCATCACACTTCCCATTCGGGGTAAGATCCCATCCTTTCCTGGGTCCACTGGATCTTTTTAGTGAACATCCTTTCAGCAGAGCTTTGACTTCCTCTGGGACTCGGTGAAATCTCCACTTTTACAGTTCCCAGACCCCTTGCTACTTGTTAGAATTGAAAACCGGACTTTTCCCGCTTGCACGCTCTGTTCCCCTCCCTTGGCTCCTTTTTTTTTTTTTTTTTAAGTTGTTGAGTTCATAGAATAGTTTATGTTATTTTGTGGCAGGCATGCATGCATTGTCCACTAGTGTATTCAATGGTGATATCAATGTTTTTTATTACACTTAATAAATAGGTTGTCATACATAGGAATGTTGTTTGCATCTAATTTCATAAATATAGATATCTAAACATAGGGAAAATTAAATGACACACAACAACAGAGGACAAAATAATGTAAATAGTATAACATTAACTATTTTATTGCATTATAGCCATCACCACAAAACAAAGGCCGTAAACGAAACAATATTAAAATAGTTTATGCTATTTTGTGGCAGGCTTACATACATTGTCCACCAATGTATCTAATGGTGATCTCAAATTTTTTTATTACACTTAATAAATAGGGTTTTGTCCATATGAATGTTGACTGCATCTAATTTCACAAATATACATATCTGCACATAGGGAAAATTATATGGCACACAACAAAAGAAGGAAAAACAACATAAATTTTATAACATTAACTATTTTATTGTGTTGCAACCATCACCACAAAATGGAGGCCATAAATGAAACCACATTAGTCACAACAACCCAGATGGAAAAACTCACAAAACACAAAAATTCACAGTAACAAACCCATGCAAAACCATCGCCACCAAATGAAAACCAAGCAACAAGATACATTGACTGCCATTGTCACTGATGGTGAAACTAATGTTTCTTATTGCACTTAATATAGTTTGTAAATCCAGTAGAGAAGGCCAGTGAAATTAAAATGCCAGATGGCATCGACATTAACTTTTGTATAGTTTCTATATAGTGGTGATGGTTGCAAAGTATGAAAAAAGTTTGTTCTTATTGATAAGGCATTGGTATTTGTTGACCTGTGGCTTTATCAATACTACTCCATGCATATATGCATACAAATTCATTAAAAAAACATATATCTACACAATGTATGAACTCATAAAATTCAATTGCATGCATATATGTTTATGTATATGCATATGTAGATGTATACATGCAAACAAACATGCCCACAACTATATATAATAATAGCTACAAATACTAATAATACATGTGTTAAATAGCGTGATCAAACTTGTACCTTTAGAAAATCTCATCGTTTTGGCTCACATCTTTGATAGCAGGAAAAACCATAGAACAACACCCAACAATGCCTTATTGAAAATTGTGCAAACTTTTTCTATGTTTTCTGAGGTTTAAAATGGCAGGTGTTATTACAAACATTGCCACTACACATAAGCCATACAAGAATTAATGTTGATCCCATCATGGTGAGCTTCTATATAGCTATCACCACTACATGAAAACCATACAACAATTAATGTTGGCCACAATGATGAGCTCTTGTGAGCATGCAAGTTCAATCACCTGTTGTCAAACTTTTGTGAATCTGGTTGGAGGTTTTATTTTTTGCATGGGGTGATGGTTGTAAAAGCAATATATTGAAGCCATAAATCAAAAAATATTCATCCTAACAAAAAATATAGTCTTTTCTCAACAACACCTTATAATTGAAACAATTTAGCCTTTTCAACAACACCTTATCAAAAATGACAGAATATAGCCTAAGCTCGACAACAAGAATCAACAATGCCTTATGGAAATCAACACAAACTATTTTGCGTTAAGTATTTTATTGCGTTGCAACCATAGTGACAAAACAAAAGCCTTGAATCAAACAATATTGGTTTCAACTATGACCCAGATGAAAACCACACAAAATAGAAGAATTCATAGTAAATCACCACAAAACATGAACCATAAATGAAATAATATTGGTCTCAATAGTGACCCATATGAAAAAACCACACAAAATAGAAGAATTCACAATAACTAACCCATGCACACAAAAAAAATCTTTTTCCCAACAATACCTTATTGATAATGAAGTAATGTAGCCAAAGCTAGAGAACAATAAACAAAAAAACCTTATGGAAAACATCAAAGACTATATAACATTAACTATTTTAACTCATCACCACAAAACAATAGATTGCATATTTGCACATACAGAATGATAGGATTTATTTTAAATGTTATATGGAACATTGATGTCACCATGATGTATATGCATATGTAGATGTATACATGGCCCACAACTATATATAATAATAGATACTAATAATACATGTGTTAAATAGCGTGATCTTGTACCGAAAATCTCATCGTTTTGGCTCACATCTTTGATAGCAGGAAAAACCATAGAACAACACCCAACAACTTATTGAAAATTGTCTTTTTCTATGTTTTCTGAGGTTTAAAATGGCAGGTGTTATTACAAACATTGGCCATACAAGAATTAATGTTGATCCCATCATGGTGAGCTTCTATATAGCTATCACCACTACATGCAACATCAATGATGAGCTCAGGCAAGTTCAATCACCTGTTGTCAAACTTTTGTGAATCTGGTTGGAGGTTTTATTTTTTGCATGGGGTGATGGTTGTAAAAGCAATATATTGAAGCCATAAATCAAAAAATATTCATCCTAACAAAAAATATAGTCTTTTCTCAACAACACCTTATAAAAAATTGAAACTTAGCCTTTTCAACAACACCTTATCAAAAATGACAGAATATAGCCTAAGCTCGGTGCCTTATGGAAATCAACACAAACTATTTTGCGTTAAGTATTTTATTGCGTTGCAACCATAGTGACAAAACAAAAGCCTTGAATCAAACAATATTGGTGACCCAGATGGGAAAACCACACAAAATAGAAGAATTCATAGTAAATCACCACAAAACATGAACCATAAATGAAATAATATTGGTCTCAATAGTGGAAAAAACCACACAAAATGAATTCACAATAACTAACCCATGCACACAAAAAAAATCTTTTTCCCAACAATACCTTTATTGATAATGAAGTAATGTTAGAGAACAATCCTTATGGAAAACCAAAGTTACAGTCATCACCACAAAACAATAGATACATGCATATTTGCACATACATGGAACATTGATGTCACCATTGATCATAGTCATGAAAAATGCCTTGTTTTGTTGTGTTTCAATTTCCCCTATGTAGATATGGTATGTCATGAAAACAACTACATACTGAGACATTCTTGGAATGATAACCCTCATTGATCGCAGTGATGGACAATGTATTTCCCCTATGTAGCATTATAATGTGTCTGCCATACATAATGATCCCCATTCTCTGGAATGAAAATTTGTATTTTAAATTACGCATTGATGAAACCATTGATTGTAGTGATGTATAGTTTTAGAACATAGACTTTTTTCTGATCTATGTTTTTGTGCCTTTTTTATATTATTTTTTTCACTCATATTGTTAATGTCTCCACAAAAAATTGAAAGATAAAAAATTGAATTGGGAATAGAGTTCGTCAACTTTTGTTGCTTTAATTGAACCTTCAGCCCTTGTGTTGTGGCATAAAGCTCATAGTCAGCCAATTACATTACAGCTCTCAACAAAGGTCTCCCCAGGCTGCTGGCTCGAGTGCTAATCCCATAAGTCTATTCCTTGTTTCCTTTTTGCTACTGAGAATTGTATTGGCTCTTTGTCAAGTTCATCTAGTGAACTATGAAAATGCTTTGTTTGAATTAGTGGTCCTTTTAATATATATTCTAACTTATTTATATTTGAGCTATTTATGTTTCCTTCACCTTTTTGTTCGCTAGCCATTTGGGAGTAGCCTGTGTGTTAGGGGAAAAATGGTTCCAATTTTCATATGTGTCAACACTGCCAATTTTTTCCTTGTTTATATTCAACAAAAATCTAATTTTGTTTGCTTCTTGCTTGAATTTTCCATCCTTTCATATTCATCTATTATATGCACTTTTGAAGTTAGTGTGATTTTGTAACCATGTATAGTTATATATGTGCCTGCATATTGGATGCCCATATTTGGTATGTTTTGTACTACCTCTTTCTCATGATTTTACTTCTAGAGTTGTGTTGTCCTTCTAGAGTCATGCCATAGTCTTCAACATCTCAATGCTTTGGCTTAGCTGAGCAAAACTAATAGTGCAAATAAAAGAAGTGTAGGTGACATTGTTGATAACATACTAAGCAGTCATTACAGCAGAAGATTCATATTGCAACATATAAAACTGTTTTGTTGGCATTTGCAATAAGCTTGTTGCAGCTTCATCAAAAGAAGTAGCCCAAATCTTGTATGTGTGGACTCCCATCTTTAGTTGCAACAAATACTGGAAGTCACATTCAACCATGCTTGTCTGGCATTTAGGGAAATACCATATATTTTTTGCAGAGTCTTCACACTTTATCTTGCATTTTCTACCATTAGCCTGCAAGGGAAATAAGCATAACAAAATGTATCAGTTTAAATATATTTCACTATTGCCTTGACAGTAGATTTTTGAGTGCATACAACATCTTGATATAAATCTATGTAGATATATGTGTCTGTAATGCATTTGTATGCATATGTGCATGCAAATTTGATAGTTTATATGTATGTGCTAGTGTGTATGTGTGTGTATGCATTTTCCACATGTATCTATGAGGTCATGTGTTTATCTATGTATAAATATGTCCAACTTTAAATATCAATATAGTTGTTTGCTTCTTGTCTATTCTGATTGTTGCATAATTTTATCTATCCACAATTGTTGTTTCCTATAATGTTGGCATTTGATAGTTGCACATGGTTAAAATACATAATGTAATAATAATTTTGTTATCTCATTTCTCTGGTTTTAATCTTTATGTGTTGGCTGAGATCAAAATATTCTGATATATGTTCTTTATAATCTTCTCATACTAGTTAAATGTGGTCCTACCTCTACATTCATAAAGCCATGTCACATATGCTTATCTTTTGTTTTATTAGATTTGCATAAAACTTCATTTTTATTATAATATTTCCTATGTGGCATTCAATCATGATTGTGGTCTACCTACTACACAATAATTTAACGATTTTAGCTTAAGTCTACCTACTCACATATATATCCACATTTATACTTTTTGATACATGTAATTTCATTTAAACATATATATATATATATAGATATATATTCTTACATGCATTAACAAGTAAAGGTGTGAAAAACTATGTATGTTATGCAACTCAAGCTACAACTATGCACTAACAATTCCTTATTGAAAATAACATAAACTAGACTCAATTAATGTGCTAAGCTTTGAATGCAACCTATTATTGCAACCATCACCAATATATGCGGCCCATACATGAAGCAATGTTGTTGTCACAAGTTGTGCCAAGTGATGTTTCTTTCCTTTGCTCAGACAACAAATATATGTATCTAGATTTAAACTTATCTGTATTTGTTCTTGCATCTATTGATAGGTTACTATTGAAAAAATAGTTTTCTAGGTCTCTGTTGAAACCATCATTGTTTCATTTAAGGCTTTCATTTTGTGGGGATGGTTGCAACACTATACAATTTATGTTGTTTTCTACAGGGAATTATTGACTATTGTTCTCTATCTTTGGTTATAACGTAAGCTATAGAACAATAGTCAACAATTCCTTTTTGAAAATAACATAAACTATTTAATTTCTTTTATAACTTTAGAGTGCTAAATATTATTGTGGTTGCATATGTCAACTATTTTATTGCTTATTGTGTTTGTATATCTAGACTATTTTACTGCTTTGCAACTATCGCCACTACATGGAAACCATAAATGAAATAATATTTTTCAAGATATTAAATAACAATCAACAATGCATATATATGTGCATCTAATTATATATATATATATAGTTTTGCAGCTGCATATATATTTATTGCATGTGTTGGATGCATATGTAGGAATCCATTGCTTGGAAATATATAAACACAAAAATTATTTGGTTCTTTTGTTGTGTTTCATTTCTCTTTTACTTTGTGCATATATGTATGCATGTGAAATTAGATGTAGATAACATTCATATATACTACTCACCATGTTTATTGTTTGGGGAATCTAGAGTTAATGCACCCTTTTAGTTATTTTTTCTTTTAGCCTCAAAAAGCGAGTTGTTAGAATGATAGGTTGTATAGTAAGTGTAATAAGGAACATTTATTTCACCATTGATCAAAGTGGTGGATGATGTATGTTCTTGCTCACTGGTTTGATGAGATCCCATGAGGCTCCATGACCCAATATGGTAGGGTGGAGAGCAGGCCTCATTTTGTTGTGTTTCATTTTATATTTCCTATGTGCAGATCTATGTGTTTCTAACATTAGATGTAGACAACATTCATATGTTTGAATTCAACCTATGGATATATATATGTGTTTTGTCTACATATAACTTTAGATGCATATATATATATATATAGATATTTCTTTGTAAGCATATATGTAGACTTTTTTATTACTTTACACCCATTTCCACTAGATGGAAATCAGAAATGAAATAATATTTTAGGAGCTATTCAACAATAATCAACAATGCGTATATATGTGCATTTAACTTTGGATACATATATATCGATGTATATTTTGTTTTGCAACTCCAAATATATGTATTGCATGCATAGGATGTATATGTACAAGAATTTTTTTCTTGGAAATATATACACACAAGAAAGTATGTGTCTCTTGTGTAGTGTTTCAATCTTCTTTTCTTGTGTACAAATATGTATTTATGTAAAATTAGATGTAAACAATATTCATATATACTCCTCCCCATGTTTATTATTTTGGGAAGATAGTTGTTATTTTTTTCATCCTCAAAGAGGCATCCTTACAATAATAGGCTTTATGTTAAGCATAATAAGGAAGATTAGTTTCACCATTCATCATAGTGGTAGACAATGTATATTCTTGCTCAAGGGTTTGGCGAGAGCCTATGGGGTTCCATGACCTAATAAGGTAGGGCAGAGAGCAAGACTTCTTTTGTTGTTGTTCATTTTAATTTCCCTATGTGTAGATATGTATGTTAAATTAGAGATGGACATCATTCATCCCTATGTGTAGATATGTATGTATGTGAAATTAGATGTAGACAATATTCATATGTATACTTCTTATGATTATTCTTTTTCAGAAGATAATTATGATTTTTTTGTAGGTCTATACTTAAAATTCTTCACAAAAATTTATTGTTTCTTGGCATGGCTTAGTCCTATGTCCACTCATCCAAAATTGTTGCAACAATTTCCAAAGAACAACTGTAGTTTCCCTTTTCGAGAGAAACATAGTGCTTTTATAGAAATTGTTCTTGTTTTTCAAAGTAATAAAATATTTTTTTCTATTCTCCATCAAGACATTTCGTTATGCTGATTGTTGTTCTGTGGCCTTGAATAAATTATTTGATCTATGGTTTCTATCTAGTGGGAATGGTTGGAAAGTAATAAAATAGTTTATGTTCTTCATGATAAGGCTTTGTTGGTTGTTTTTGTATGGATTCAAGGATATTTGTTATTTTTCTAGGGCTCAATAAGTATTTCATCAATGTTTCATCTAACACTTAATATATAGCTACCCATTGTAACAAATCCTTATTGAGTTTTGGACAAATAACAACTATCCTTCAAGAAGAACATGGACAATTTTATTACTTTACAAACATTGTCACCACAGAGAAACCATACAACAATTAATGCTAATTCCAACTAGCATTTAATTTTGTTTACCTTCTCTATCGATGTTCCAAACACTTTCAATTTAAAAATTAAAAAAATCCACCACCTTTTTCCCAACCAGAATCAAAGTGTTGGAAGGGTTAAAAATTGGGAAAGCTGATGAAAATTTTGGCCAAAGTTCACACAATAGGGGAAAACCACACAACTCGAAGTTTCCATAATATTTTCATTTGATGTTTTTAGTTTTAATATTCTTGAGTTGGTTGAGTGTAGAGTACATTGCTACTACATGTGAGTTCCTAAAGTTAGATCAATGGTGACATCAATGTTCCATATAACACTTAAAATAAAACTTATCATTACAAGAATGTCCAAATAGAATAAACATAGGAATCAATATGTATCAATGTTGTTTGCATCTACTATTACATACATACATTTCTACACATTTAATTGTCCTTGGTGGATACATATATATCGATGTATATTTTGTTTTGCAACTCCAAATATATGTATTGCATGCATAGGATGTATATGTACAAGAATTTTTTTCTTGGAAATATATACACACAAGAAAGTATGTGTCTCTTGTGTAGTGTTTCAATCTTCTTTTCTTGTGTACAAATATGTATTTATGTAAAATTAGATGTAAACAATATTCATATATACTCCTCCCCATGTTTATTATTTTGGGAAGATAGTTGTTATTTTTTTCATCCTCAAAGAGGCATCCTTACAATAATAGGCTTTATGTTAAGCATAATAAGGAAGATTAGTTTCACCATTCATCATAGTGGTAGACAATGTATATTCTTGCTCAAGGGTTTGGCGAGAGCCTATGGGGTTCCATGACCTAATAAGGTAGGGCAGAGAGCAAGACTTCTTTTGTTGTTGTTCATTTTAATTTCCCTATGTGTAGATATGTATGTTAAATTAGAGATGGACATCATTCATCCCTATGTGTAGATATGTATGTATGTGAAATTAGATGTAGACAATATTCATATGTATACTTCTTATGATTATTCTTTTTCAGAAGATAATTATGATTTTTTTGTAGGTCTATACTTAAAATTCTTCACAAAAATTTATTGTTTCTTGGCATGGCTTAGTCCTATGTCCACTCATCCAAAATTGTTGCAACAATTTCCAAAGAACAACTGTAGTTTCCCTTTTCGAGAGAAACATAGTGCTTTTATAGAAATTGTTCTTGTTTTTCAAAGTAATAAAATATTTTTTTCTATTCTCCATCAAGACATTTCGTTATGCTGATTGTTGTTCTGTGGCCTTGAATAAATTATTTGATCTATGGTTTCTATCTAGTGGGAATGGTTGGAAAGTAATAAAATAGTTTATGTTCTTCATGATAAGGCTTTGTTGGTTGTTTTTGTATGGATTCAAGGATATTTGTTATTTTTCTAGGGCTCAATAAGTATTTCATCAATGTTTCATCTAACACTTAATATATAGCTACCCATTGTAACAAATCCTTATTGAGTTTTGGACAAATAACAACTATCCTTCAAGAAGAACATGGACAATTTTATTACTTTACAAACATTGTCACCACAGAGAAACCATACAACAATTAATGCTAATTCCAACTAGCATTTAATTTTGTTTACCTTCTCTATCGATGTTCCAAACACTTTCAATTTAAAAATTAAAAAAATCCACCACCTTTTTCCCAACCAGAATCAAAGTGTTGGAAGGGTTAAAAATTGGGAAAGCTGATGAAAATTTTGGCCAAAGTTCACACAATAGGGGAAAACCACACAACTCGAAGTTTCCATAATATTTTCATTTGATGTTTTTAGTTTTAATATTCTTGAGTTGGTTGAGTGTAGAGTACATTGCTACTACATGTGAGTTCCTAAAGTTAGATCAATGGTGACATCAATGTTCCATATAACACTTAAAATAAAACTTATCATTACAAGAATGTCCAAATAGAATAAACATAGGAATCAATATGTATCAATGTTGTTTGCATCTACTATTACATACATACATTTCTACACATAGGGTAAATACATTGTCCATTATTGTGATCAATGGTGGCATCAAACAAAAAAAATACAGTAACAAACCAATGCAAAAATATAGTCTTTTCTCAATAGTACCTTATCAAAAATGAAACAATATAGCCTTTTCAATAGTACCTTATTGAAAATGAAATAGTATACCCTAAGCTAGAGAACAACAATCGGAAATGCCTTATGGAATCAATGTTTTTTGCATCCACTATGACATACATATATATCTGCACATAGGGGACATCCATTGTCCATCACTTTGATAAATAGTTCCATTACCAAGACTTTTGTATTGCTTTTGGAATCATTTCCCCATGCAAAAGACACAAAATAACCTCCAACCACCTTCACAGAAACTTCACAATGGATGGTTGAACTTGCAACTTCACAGAAGCTCACCCTCTTTGCATCAACATTAACTATTGTATGGCTTCCATGTAGTGGTGATGGTTGTAATAACACCTGCCATTTAAAAGGTTAGAAGAGGTAGCAAAAGTACTCACAATTTTCAATAAGGAATTGTTGGGCATTCTTTTGTGGCTTTACCTATTGTCACATAGTGGGACATGATTGCAAGCTTCTCTGAAGGTTAAAGTTTGATCGCCCTATTCAACACATGTATCAGTATGTATGTACATCTATAAGTTTCCATTCATCTATATGTGCATATTTACTACATCTAATGCCACATACATACATTTCTACACATATTTTTTTAGTGTGTATATTTCCAAGTAGAAAATTCCTACATATGCATCCAATGCATGATGCCAACCTATATTTGTTGTCATGCATTCTAAAGTATCTAGAAAAAGAGAAAGGTAGATCTATGCATATTTCTATAGAACCTAGTTCAACTTAAGAACCCAATTCAAGTGAAAAAATTGATGTTACATCTTGTTTACATACCAATAGAATTCTAGGGACAAGAACCCTAGCCAACACACATACACGAAATATACAACACCAATAAAATGAAAATCATCAAGATACTTGAAATTCCATCGATATCTAAACATGGTGTAACAAAAATTTCTTCACTTCAACTAGGTTCTCCAACAATATATATATATATATATATGCAATAGATTCCTACAAATACATCCAGTGCATGCAATTCCTATATATGTTCTTGCAAAAAAAAATGTTAACCAATATATAGGTATTTGAAGTTAGATACACCATTTTAGTTATTATTTCTTTTAGCCTCAAAAAGGATTTGTTAGAATGATAGGGTGTATATTAAGTGTAATAAGAAATATTGGTTTCACCATTGATAAAAGTGGTGGAAAATGTATGTTATTGCTCAGGGGTTTGGTGAGAGCCCATGGGGCTCCATGACCCAATATGGTAGGGTGGAGATCATACCTTCTTTTTTGTGTTTCGTTTTATATTTACTATCTACTATTTAGCTACACTCTTGCTCTTTAAGTTAGTGTTTGCAAGCACTTTATTGTCTTCATCATAATATATGTATATGTATATATGCATGTGCAATAAAAAAAGTGAAGTTATTTTAGATGGAGGCTAGAATGAAGGAAGGAACATTGCATAAGCATAAGCATAAGTAGTAGTAGAATTACACTCTCCTTTAAAGAATGTATTGTGCATTCCATTCATTATAGTCTCCATCAAAAATGTATTTCATATGCATAGATACATTTACATATACATATGCATATATGTATGCTTTGGTTGTTCTCCATAAGGAACTATTGAAAAAAGAATTTGTTTGTGTGTGGGTTTTTTAGTTTTTTTTTTTTTTTTGCACATGGTTTTATATTTCCAAGCAACAAATTCCTACATATGCATGCAATGCATAATGCCAATTGCCATGACTTGGCTATTATTCCTCTCAACCTCAAAAATTAACTTTTAGAATGCTATAATCTATATTGGGTATAATAAGCAAAATTGGTTTTTCCATTGATCATGGTGGTGGACAATGTATGTTCTTGCTCAAGGGTTTTGTGAAAGCCCATGATGCTCCATGACCCAATATGGTAGGGTGGAGAGCAAGCCTTCTTTTGATGTGTTTCATTTTATTTTTTTGTATGTGTAGTTATGTATGTTTGTGAGATTAGATGCACATAACATTTCTATGTAAGGTAGGTTGTATATTAAGTGTAATATTAAACATTTATCTCTATATTTATTAGAGTGGTAGAGAATATACCTATTCTTCGTATGTAATTCCACATACACACATTCCCATACATTCTTTTTTGTGTGTGTATACATATATCTATGTAATAGATTCCTAAAAATGCATCCAAGGCATGTAATGCTTGCATATGTTCTTGCAAAACAAAATGTACAATGATATATAGGTATTTGAAGTTAGATGCACCTTTTTAGTTATTATTTTTTTAGCCTCAAAAAGGAGTTGTTAGAATGATAGGCTATATATTAAGTGTAATAAGAAAGATTGGTTTAACCATTGATCAAAGTGGTGGACAATGTATGTTATTGCTTGGGGGTTTGGTGAGAGGCCATGGGGCTCCATGACCCAATATGGCAGTGTGGAGAGCAGGCCTTCTTTTTTTGTATTTCATTTTATATTTCCTATCTTCTCTTTAGCTACACTATTTTTCTTTAAGTTGGTGTTTTCAAGCACTTTATTGTCTTCATCGTAATATATGCATATGTATATGGAATAAAAAAAAAAGTGAAGCTCTTTTAGATGGAGAGTGGAATGCAGTAAGGAATGATGCATAAGCATAAGCAACAACAACATTACACTTCCTTTAAAAAATGTAGTGTACATTCCATTCATTTTAGTCTCCATAGAAAATGCATTACATAAGGATAGATACATTTACATATACATATGCATATATGTATGTTTTGTTTTTTCTCCATAACACATTGCTAAAAAAAAGAATTTGTGCATGTGTAGGTATTTTTTTTTGTGCATGGTTTCGTTACTACGGATTCTTTTGTTTTTGGTGGGTTTTCCATCTAGGGCACTATTGAAACTAGTATTATTTCATTTATGTCTTTAGTTTTGTGTTAATGGTTGCAACACAGTAAAATAGTTAAAATGTTATAGAGTTTATATTATTTTCCATAGGGCATTGTTGAGTTTTGTTCTCTACCTTTGGCTATTTTATTTTATATTAGATTGGCTTGACATCTTTAGTTATGCCATTGTTCTTTAAGTTGGTATTTGCAAGAATTTTATTAATTTCCTCATATTATGGTTGTAGGATCTTGAGACTTGTTCAAGTTCTAGCCCTACATCAAGTGTGGACTGGAAAAAGGCAAAAAAACACCAAAGAAACCAACTCTATTATGCACATCATATAGACTAGATTTGGACGAGTCATTGAGCCAAATACTTGCAACAATGAGTTGTTGTAGTTCATCATTTCTTGGCCTTTCCTAATCAAGTAGACACACTGCAATTGCTGCCAAGCTCATTGGAAGAACATGCTTGCTTCTATAGTTTCACACCCCCCATCCCTTGTCAGCTTCTACACAACCTTCCTAGTGAAGCTGTGTCAATAATAGGTGACTGTAGACCTCAACAAACCCTTGTCAGGCATAGCTTTCCATCTACATCATCATCCCCCACCACTTTAGCATCATTTTTGGAGATTCTTTTCACATTACAATGCAGTCCTTCAACCGACACATTGATAGTTTGTCTAATTTGAAAGTTTGTACTGTGTTGGTTATTTTTTAAGAACCAAACTAATCTCTAGACATACCTATGGATTTTTCCATTTTCAATTATCAGTAATACTAAATGGATTGGCCAACAAACAAATAGAGGTTGCTAAACACCTATTCCTATTCTTTGGGCTTTGTGAAATCTAGGAGGTGATCCCACAATGTATACCTAAAAAACCTTTTACAACTACAACCAAATATATTGTCAATAATAAATATCTCTCCTGATACCACTTAATAATAATATTAAATAAGTTGGTAGCTTATTATGCTAATGTTATATGACTTGATTATGAGAGAAACGTCACCTGAAAGAATGAATAACAATAGTGTTCCTTTTGAAATTTTATGGTTAAAATATTGAGTAAGTAATGAATCAATACTATAAATGTAACACTAATATCCAACATGAACCAATGTCTTTATCCAGAGCATGAATTCAATATCCTTTGATATAAACTAATAACAATTTGAATAATAACACATATAATCCCAAGAAATATTGCATTACAATATTTCTCTATGACTTTTAGGATTATCACTAATTATGAATATCCTAGCACATAGTAATTATAAGTCAGCACTCTCATATAAGAATTTACATCAATTCATTGAATTGATAGGCAAACATCAAATGGAACATCCATCAAATAATGACATAGACAAATGAAAGAAATCCTTGACTACTCTCAATCATAACTCATAACACATATAGGGAGAGAGAATAACCATGAAACCAAATATTATTCTATATTATAAAATGCTATATCATTATCAGTCTTACACACATAAGTATGAACTCCAAGATAAACTTTAAAAAAAGACTCTAAAAATTGCTTCGTATTTTCTTGATAACACTAATAGTATCAGCTCAAAATTTTTTAACTCCCATGCTTCTAGTCCAGAATTCCTTCTTATAGAGATGAAGGAGAAAAAAAAGCCTCAAACTAGATAGCACACATGTCATGATCTCATAGGAATGCTTGCAACAATATTCCCTTTCTAGTTATGCTTGAGTCTTCAGGTGAAGCAAATAAACATGAGGTAGAAATATCCTCAAATCTTCATGGAAAATAGGTCCCACCTTAAAAGACATCATTATTTTGTTACAACAGTTGCAATATATTCTCCATGTGCTCCAAATTCCAATTGTAATGAAATCAAAACAACAAAACTTACGAAGCAAGGCAAAGAAAATAGAAGACGTTCAAAACTATGTTAATCCATATTAGCACCTCATGCTAATCACTTTGAGTGTTTGAGAAGAGAATAATATTTTACCATGTTATATCAAAAGTATAATCTGTATTGTTTTTAGGCCATGTATTATTCTTCTTCCATCCATTATTCTTCTTATTCATTTTGTATACTTCTCCAACCAAACATTGTATTCCTCCTTAGTGGGCCATTTAACATTCAATAAATCTTGCACCTTAGTAGAATACTAAGAGTACCTTTGATCAATTAAAATTCTAGCTTCCTTAACAAATATATCCATTTTTTACTCAATTTCTACCATTATATCAATGTCTGAATTGAGCAAGAGGTAATCAGTGACATACAAATGCATCATAGCAGCTTCAAGCAATCCTCCCAAATTTTCCTTCTAGGTGTCAAACGGATGTGATTCACCTTTGAAATTCAATATTTAAGGCATGCCATGGTTCTCCATTTCCTTGAATATTTTCAACTTGCTTGTGAGTTGTATTCCCAATTTTCCATAGAAAGTGGTTACCTCATTTATTGAGTCAATATTTTTCAAGATGTTAGGAATATTTGTAGGTGCCTTTGGATCCTCCTCTATTTTAGGCATCATTTCTTTCAATGCATTTATCCTAGCAATCCAATTATTCCATTCATTCTTGAAGGCCTCTTGTACTTGCTAATAATTTACATTTACCTCATAAATGCTTTTATATGTGGCCCATACATCATTAGCCCTATGGACCAACCTAGTCACCCTATGCTTAAGCACATCTCTAAAAAAATCATTGGCCACCCTGACTGTCTCTAATTTGGCCTTCTTGACATTTTCCTCTTCAAAGGTTAACTTTCCTTTTAAATCATTAATTATTAGTGCCAAAGTTTCCATATCTTGTGTAGACATATCAAATGAGGAAGAGGGAGAAGGTTGAGTTACTGTCTTTTGACTAACTTGAATGGTAGCTCTCATTTGACTCAATTCATTTAAAACATTATTATATTCCTTGAACAAAGATTAATATTTCTTTTGAGAAATATGTGCATTTTCCACACTAAGCATTGTAGCATGTGTGGTTAACTTAGCTGCTTGGATCAGAGTTATGTCAGTAGCTCTTTTGACCACCAGTGAACCAATGACTTGTTCAATAAGCCTACAAACCTCATGTTTGCTATTATTAGGTGCCATAGACCAAATTGCAAGGGTATGCAACTTTCGACTATACCCAAAACCAAATAGTTTATTTTCAAATTGGTTTTCAAATATCAAAGCTCGAGGAACTCTTCTAATTGCATCATAGGCTATGGTAGCTATGATAGTACATCCTTGTAATAGCATGATTCCACTAGCTTTAACAATTCTTCAAGCTTTAGTAGGAGTAATGCCTGCAATTTCAGTCTTAATCTTCTCTTTCTTTGCTTTCTCAACTTCATCCTAATGAGAAGGTTCAACATTGACTCAAGTTTCTTCTAGTCTCTCTTTTATTTTCTTACTCCTTTATTGAATCATAAACTCCTGAAACTCCTTGGTTTGCACAAATTTATCATCATCCTAGAATTGTTGGAAAAGTTGCCTCAATCTTACTGAAATAGAACTCCTAAGAGAGTAGAATCGATGAGACCCTTGGAATGTCTTGTCGATAAGTAGTTGTGTTCTAAAGTCTTGAAGAAATCAGATTGTTGTTACCTTGAACCTGTCTTTCCAATGGAAGTCATCAGGGTGACTTGAACTGTTGGAGTGAGATTCCAAAATCATTAACAACATTGTCTCAAAATGACTCAACTAACATGACTAATGGTCTATTATGACCTTATTAGACAAAAAAAAAAACTCAACACCCTAGAAACCTATCGTTAGACCTTGCTTGACTAAAATTTTAAAATGAACTTGGGGCCCCTGCACTACTTTTCACTAAAAATATTTAATGGGGTTGGAAGCATAGGACAAAATCCTTCATGAACCTTTATTCATAACCCACAAATCCCATAAAAAATTGTATCTCTAACATATTTTTAGGGTTAAGCAACTTTATGATGGATAAAATTTTGCAGGGGTCAATAAAAATTCATTCCAAGGATATAATTTTCCCCAAATATTATTTTTTTGGTTTGGAAGAATGAGTATTTGGATAACTTGTCACAAAATTATGCTCATACAACTTGCCTAATATTTTAGGATTTTTTCATGAAACCGTGTATTTTCATAGTAGATTATCATATCCACAATTAGGTGTTGCCATAGTTGTGTGTCCCACTTCTATGAAATCATATTTTTTTGAAAAAAATATTTTTGTAAGCCTTCAGGGGTTCCATCTAAATAGTTTTAATTGAGTATGGATAGATCAAACCTTTTTAGATAAAACCCCCTTGGATAGAACCATCCTAGTCTTAAATCAAATTTTCAATGAAGTCTCCTTTGCAACTATCAAAATGTTGACAAAAACCCACTTTTACTTCATATTTTGGGGAGTCAAATGAATTAATTAATGAGATATATTCGTAAGTATATAGCCCTTATTATAAGCTTTCCAAAAAGAATTTTGAATATATTTAATTTAATTATTATATTTATTTTCTATTTCTTGTGAATATAAGTTTTTCACTAAACATCAAGGTCTTTATTTAACACACATGAAACAATTAATAAATAGTGAAAAAAATCTAAAATTTATATGTTCACTAAGTATGGATGTCCTTATTTCAATAAAAAATTAATAATTTAATTCAAAATAATACAAAGTTATATGTTATCAAAGTAACCTATGTCTAAATTATAGTTAATCTCACTTCAAAAAGCTATTAAAAAAATATATGTGCAATAGAAATCAGTGTTACAAATCTATATTTAAAAAATTATAATTATATTTTTTCTATAAATAAAGTTATTCTTTTTTGAAGTAATGTCACATTTTAAAAATTGTTAACTATACAAAATAAGTCATTAAAACTTAATGTAAAAAAAAAAAATCATCTTCAAACATGCTTTATAAAAATTATTAGTTTAGATAAAAAATTATTTAAAAATACTAGTTCACATCATCTTCAAATCCTTAAATGCTTAGTTATTATGGGTGATAAAAAAAAGTGAAAATAGATAGTTTAAAATATTGATTTAAATTTCCCACTTTAACCAAAAAGTGGGACATAGTATTATGGGTGGACACAACCACCGAAACCAATTTATTTAGAAATTCATAGAGGACATGATTCATGAGACCCATAAATGTAAAACAAGCATTATCTAAACCAAACAGTACCACTAGAAATTTGCAATGGACATACCTAGTCCTAGAAGCTATCTAGGAATATCTTCATCCTTGATTCTTAACTAATGGTAAAGATCAAATAAATCTTGGGGAAGATGGTGACTCCATTTATTTGATTGGTGATATAATCAAGTTTGGGAAGAGGAATACCTATTTATAACGACTACCTTATTAAACATTCAATAATATATACACAGCCATAGTATCACATCTTCCTTTCTAATAGATAACACTAAACATCACCATGGTGAGATGCTAGGTTGTTTGATCCTTTATCAACATGTATATAATATTAGTTTTTGTAATTGTTAATATTGTTTTATGCTAGATTGGAAGGGAAAGATTCCAAAAGAAAAAAATTGTGTTTTGAAGAGCCTAATGATGAATGCTTAGATGAGGAGGAGCCCTTGGATTTAAGAAAAAAAGAGTTGTAATGGTTCTCAATGAGGATATAGAGGAGGAATATATTAGTAGTGAAGAAGACAAATAAGAGGAGGGCTCTAATCAGGAGGTTGTGAAGGATTAAGAGGAAGTTGATGAAGACGAAGACCAAAAAATAGAAAAAGAGAATGAAGAAAATGTACAAACAATGGTGGACCCAAAAAATGAAATGGAGCAAGAAGATAGGTCTCTACAATTTACAACACCCAATTTCTTGTGTTGCAGGAAAAAGTTAATAGGATGGACAAAGATTTTAACATACTAATCCACATCACTTGCAGAATTATGAGTAAGGTGATCTTTGGAACCATGTATGGTATGGCAAAAGTTAGGAAGGAACACAAGAAAAAGGATTCCTCTTAGGAAATGAAGATGTTGATTGAGGATAAAACAATTGAAGAAGAGGACACTTGAAGCAAGGAGCTAGACTAGTTAAAGATGGAGTGGGATTTGATCAATAGTCCCAAGAATTAGTTAGGGTTTGGACTTTTCTTGTTTCTTGGCCTATGTGCTTGTGTCATTGTTGGGTTTGCATGCCTTTATGCTTATCTTTGCTATCTTTTGTTTTTTGTTTTCTTCAAATAGTTATATGGTTTCCTTTTGATGATCGTTAGGGTCGGGTGGCCTTCTATTGTTTCACTCTTGGTGCCAGTTGATCTATTTTGGTGTATCTTTTTCCTTGGTGTTATATTGTTGGCCTCATTGCCCAATTTTTGATCTCTTGTATGGGTTTAGGGGCCCTTTCCCCTAGTTTTTTAATCAACAACATTATTTTATGCTAACATATTTAATTTATATATATATTAATTTACACCCTAGTGGCCGATTGAAATAAAAGTCTTGATCTCAAAAGTAGGATTGTTGATACTCAATCAATAGAACTAGAGAAACCATCAAACCCCTATTGATCACTCTTATAGAATGTCTCAAAGTAGAAGGGAGGTTTACATGGCTATCATTCCAAAGTGAAGGGATTGGCTAATGGTTAGGGTCTTAACTTGCATCTAGCAATAAATTCACAATTAAGTGATCCATCTAATTGTGATTTATACATAGGAATATAGGGGTAAGATCAATGGCTTCTAAATTGTTGTTGAGAAATAATTGTTAAGTTTGCATTGTTTCACCCTTGCACTTAAAAGATCATTTTTTTAATTTCTTACAAGAATATCATAATAATAATGTTAGTACCTAATCAGTCTAAATGATAACATATATCTATAAATACCACCATACAAAATAAAATGAAATTCGTTAGTTCATAACCTTTTAATTACTCAAAAATTGTAATAATTAACAATTATAATTTTAAATTTATAGCATTAATTATTAAATCCATACAAACAATCAAAAACATCAGGTAGAAATACAATTTCAAGATTAAGTTTTCCATAGTTCAAAATACATGGATACATCAGAGATTTAACAAAAAAAGAAAATAAGATTTTACAGGGATGTAACACTTAATACAAGAGTTTTTCGTTTTCATATATTGTTGCTTCTGTTTATTCTAACAACATATATTGCAGAGAGCATATGCGACTGGGCCAAATATAATTCCACTGAAGACACCTCCCAGTATCCCATTCATTCACAGATACCTACTTCCTTTTCTTTAAAAGAAATACATTCCTACAGATGGAGAATATAAAAATAGCAATGCGACGAAAATTGTTCATAGTTATAGGTGGAACATATATAAGAGCTTGTATGGTATTATGCTTTTCAGAATAAGAGGTAAGAAAAGAAGTCAATCATCAAGCCAATCCAAACTGAAGTGTGCTTCCACAATTTCAACCCTAAGCTCCGTAATAGAAATGTTCTTGGCCCGCAACCATTGCTTCCCAACCTTCTCATCACATATAACATGCTTCAGGGAATTCAGTTCGCAAACAGCTCTTGGTAGCCTCGTCAGACGAGAACATTCTCTCATATCAAGCTCATTCAATTTCTTTAGTTGCCCAATTTCCTTCGGAAGTTCTCTCAGCCCCTCACAGAACGAAATGTCTAGACATTCCAACTGCCCAAGCTCTCCAATTGAAGATGGAAGCTCTTTTAAGCCTGGCAATGCTGACAACTTTAACAATTTCAGAGAGCTAAGATTCCCAAGCACATTAGGTAACTTCTGAATTAGGTGGCAATTGGCAATAGACCAAATCAGAGCAGAGGGCATATAACAGAACCTAATGGGCAACTCCTCCAAATTGCTGGAGTGATCTACGTTAAAAACTTTCAAGTCGACGATGTTGAATGTGGATGTAGATTCAAACCCTTCGCATAAGCTTAAAGATAGCTTCTCTATGGTTGAAAGTGCTTTGCTTTCTTTCTGAGTAGGGAGTGTAATCAACCTCTCCAAGCGGATACTTTTGAGTTGAGTGAGTGAAGACAAGACATCTAAACCTTTTATTGTTCCCCTCTTTGTACTGTAATTGAATACCATGAGACATTTTAGGTTCTTCATGGATTTCAGAAATGGGGGAAGGAAGCATTCAGTTGAAGTGAAGTGTAGCAGGAGAGCCTCTGCATCAAAGAAGTTTACCTCTTTCCAGTAGTTCTCCTCCTCAGGGTCTGCTTACATAAATCATGAAGTCAGTCCAATTAGATCATTGTGCATGTTGGTAATGGTTGCTATTTATTTGTGTTAAAATCTCATCGTATTGAAGTTGAATACATTATATGAAAAAATGGGAACACAAAAGAGTGCTTAAGGTTACACTATGAAAAAAAGAAAGTTGAGAATTGAGAATGCTAGTGTTGGATTGTCCCACTTATAATTAAGTAGGACAAGAACACATATATCGACAAATTCTGAACTGTTTATGTAGGATATTTAGTCTACCCATTATACAACTCTCTAATAATCAAATTTATAGGTGAATTAGAAGTATTTTTGATATACATGGCATCAAAGAAGTTGAGAATGATTATTATTTCTTCTTCTTGTTCTAGGTTGTAGGGTGTTTTCTACCCTTCCATTTACAACTCCGATAAAAAACGTTTACTATAATCAAAAACAAAATTGTTGAAAGAAATGATGTCTAACATAAAAATTATGACTAATATTTTGAGGATATTTTGACCAACTTGATAAAAATGAATATGTAGAACTTTTGCAATAACCCACCTGTGTGAATAGAAAGAAGTTGAGCATCATATGCTTTGCCATTAAGCAACTCCCATTTCTGTGACAAACTCAGCTCCTTCTTAGGCATAACGAACCTCTTCTTGTGGACAACACTAGCTTGGCAACCCAGATGCAAGGCCAATTCTCGCATTACATTATTCTGAGAAAAGTATATCTCTGAGGTATTTCTGTTTGAGATTGCTTCTCTGCTCCTGATAAGTGCTACAACGTCAAGTTGATGTTTAAAAATGATAACAACAAATCGAGTATATCAAAAGGAAAGGTAATTACCCTGAATTGCTAGTTAAATTCAAAAGTTTTTTGCTTGCAAGTTCTGATAAGATAGCAAATGCATTATGCCACTGGAGATCCCGAACATACACCCAAATGTCCAACAGCGCATCAGCACAGATTTTCCTGTCTGCCGGAAATAAACGTAAATCTAGGAAGCATTCTTTGGCAACATCATCTAAGGAATCAATAGTAATCTCCAATAATCTAATTAGTCTTTTTTTGTGATAATCTAATATGCATTCTCCTTTAGATATATTTTTCCTTGCCCTTTCCCAAGCCTCGTGGGATTTCCCATTCAAAGAGCTTCCGATCACCTTTAGAGCAAGTGGCAGGCCATCACACTCTGCGAGCAGCTGTAATCCAAGAAATATAAGAGATTTATCAGAGGGCAAGAACTTTTTTTAATATGTAACTGGAACCACAATATTTGGCAGATAACCCTACTTTCAACGTCAAAATTATCTAGTATACTACCTATTCATAGGTTAATAACATATTACACCTAACCATTTAGTTGGCTGAAAGAGGTATTTAAAATCATTTATTCATTGTGCCTAAATGTCTTAATCTGAAAGAATGGGTAAATTTTCATCGTCACATTTTACCTTTTACATATATTGACCATAATATATAGGTTACTTACAGTAAAAAATAAATCTATTATTAATTAAATACAATAAAGTTTTCTATAAATCTTTTTTTAATTAGATACAATAAACTTTTCTATAATTTTAGGAGTTCTTAATCATACACAACATTTTATTTTTCAAATATGAACATATGTTTCTCCCATTTCAATTGAACTTTTTTCTTCATTGTAAATTTTAAATTATTTTTCATATAACATCTTTTTTTATATAACAATCAAAATCAAGTTATAAAATATTAGATTATAAAAATAATAATAATAACATTCAAAAGTAAATTATAAAGCATTAGATTATAAAAGTAATAATAAAACAAAATTGATTAGCTGAAAAAAGAAAAAAAAGATTAAAAGAAAAAAAAAGATGACAGAGGGCTGGGACCCTCCAATGGATACCACAGACTGGCCTAGGTGGGACCCTCCTCCTCTTCCCTCGTCTATTGCTGCTGCCAGCTAACAGCTTGATTTTCTATGTTTTCTGATCTGAACATTTTTTCCGTATAGATTTTAACAATGTAATTTTATGACAAATCAATTATCAGACACCTACTCATCAAAAAAATTATAATAATAAAACAAAATTGATTAGCTGAAAAGAAGAAATATACCTCCTTTACCAAATTGGCATTTGCAGTGCTTGGAATTGATATCTGTCCAAATGCCCAGAAGCAGAACAGTGACAATGCATCCTCTTCGCATAACAATGGCAACTGATACAATTGAGTAGAGAGGGTTGCGGGAATAATGGAACTATCTCTGGTTGTTATAAGAGTTTTGAATCCTGGCCCTTCCAATAGTAAATATTCCAAATCTGATCTGGACGAAACATCATCCAAAATCACTAGTGTTTTCTTCGTTTGCCTTAAAATCAACTGTTTCAGCTGCATGTGTGCATCTTGCAAATTCTGAAATTCGGGTTCCTTAATTCCACCAAGCTTTTTCCATATAGTCCCGAAAATTCCCTTCAGGTTTGGAGACTGAGAGACAGTGATGAATATCACATTGTTGTCAAAGTATTCTGACATCAATGAAAGAACAATCCAATTTCAGACCAACTAGGTTTTTGATATATATTATAAATTTTAATTGCACAACTGTTTAATACGTTTTTATTTAAACAGGTAAATTTACTGTGAACCATTTGACTATATTTATATTTAAATACAGCACACCAAAATAATTTAACTAAAACTAAATCAGATCGCTATACCGACCATCATAGGCAAAAGAATAATACCTCTAATTTTATGATCATTGCAGAGAGCCAGTGCAAGAGTTGTTTTACCTCCACCCGCCATGCATTGCACCCCAACAACTGACACCTCGTTCTTTATCAAAAGATCCTTCAAATGCCCAATAGATCTCTCCAACCCCACATAAAATTGAGAATCTCCAGGGGCAACACACGTTGAATCCTCCTCCATTTCAACACTGCCAATAAAATGAACAGAATCCATGAATTGAGCTTTTTGCAAACGGTTAAGTTCTTCTGCAATTTCAAACTTCATTCTGTATATTCTTATATCAAGGTTTTCATGAAGCTGTAGTGAACATTCGCTTGGCTTTCCATGAAGCTGTAATGAATTACGCGTTAGCCGTTCCTGTTGCCATCCATGAAATTTCCAGCTGCTTACAGCGAAAAAGAACTTACTTTGCGTTGTTGCCAGACAGCTTAGTACGAACTATATCTGTCATTACTTAAATAAAAGAAACGTTTAAAAGCATCTATTAGCCGCCCAGATTTTTAACGGTATGTTAATCGGGTGACAGCTATTTTCTAATTAATAGGATTAATTTAATTGTATGTATGTTAATATGTTAGAGAATATGTTTGTGTATGGATGTGTATGGATGTAATGTGCTGCAAGTATTGCAATTAGTTGGATCAAACAATTAATAAGTACTAAATAATGTAATGAATAAACTTTGACAAATCTAGATTCTCTCCTTAAAGAAATTAGGTATTATCTGATTTTGAAATATTTGTATGCGAGTTTAAAACATATAACAGTACAAATACAAAAGGAAAGTTGTCATCAAATTGGCAAAAAAAAACCCTTCAAATGGAAATATTCCTATTCAATTGAAAAAACAACATTTATCTTACTTTTACATGATAAGTGAGATTCTGGAGACACACATATTTTGGAGCCTGGAAGTGTTTACCACTAAACAGTAATTGATTTACCATTTCATGACATCTGAAACTTGTTTTCCAATGACTCAACAATTGTTTACAGGCATGAGACTTATTTTAGGCTCAAATCTCACCCTATATGTAGCCAATAGACTAGATATAAAATAATGTTTAAAAACTAAATTATTATTATATTATTTAATATTATGTTTTTTTTTTTTTTTTTCTATAATGGAGGTGAGTATAGGATACGAGAATGTGAAATTTGGAGAACGCGTACTAATCACTGTCTCAACCAAAGCTTTTGGTAACCTTCTTCGCTTCTAAACTATAACAGAACCAGTGATACCGAAGGTTGAGTGCATGCGCATGGTATTTGTTGAAGTGGACTCTGTTGCTAGGAAGCAACTCCTTTCTTTATTTCGCTATCATCGCTTTTGAGTTGGGAGGAATTTTGCGCATGGCATAGTTGGTGTTGGCGCCCACCTTAAAGTAAGAGATGTCAGCAGGTGGTTTATTATTTTGAAGGTTATATCTTTACTGTTTAAACTCAACTACATTTGTCATGGGTTAGCTTTTAATCGCCCTTCCTTACCAAAATCTGGTTAGTCTCTTTTCCCACATGTCTATCTACCTTTTCTCCTCCAAATCTGCCGCTAGGGATGGTTTTAGTGAGGTCATGGATGTTTGATTCTTCTTGCACACCAGATTTCTTTTTCTTCGCTTTCGAATTTCTCAACGGGTGGTAAACTATGCCCTATTAATTGAATGCCCATTCCCCCTTTGTTTGCACCATTCCTCCATTTAATGGTTGTCTCCTTACTTATATGAGGAAGAGTGTATTCATTAGTGTCCCTTCCTATTTTGGTTTTGGGTGAAAATACTACCATGCCTTTTCTCATTTTCTAATTTTTTCATTTATTTATTCACTTATCTAATTTTATTTTTACATGTCTTTTGTGTTTCTTTTCTAATGTTACTATTATTTTATAATTTATATTTTATTATTTTATGTCTTTTATGTTTCTTCCCTTGTATGTATGTATTTTTATTTATAATTGGTAGTATTATTTTAAGGTAACATGTTTAATTATGATATTTTTTACATTATAGTAATCAGTTGGAATAAAGGTGACAATCTTTGGAGTAGTGATGATGACAATCAATCAATGGAATTGGAGAAACCACTGGCCCACTACTTAACTCTTATAAAATTTCTAAGAGAAGGTTAGAATTTTACTTGACTGACATTCCAAAGTGTAGAGATCAACAATGGATTAGGGTTACAACTTACACCTAACAATAAATTCACAATCATGTGAGCCATCTAGTTTTTATTTATTTATATTTAGGGATATAGGGACAAGGTTAAATGGATTTCAATTTGTTCTCAATATATAATTGCTAAGTCTACATTGTCACACCCTTGCACCTACAAAACCAGTCCAGTTTCTCACATACATGTCACTATAATTGCATTAGTATGTGGTTAGTCCAAAAGATAATATATATGTATAAATACCATGTCATAAACTAAAATGGAACTAATAAGTTCATACCATTTTAATTACTTAATAATTTAAACAAATAATGATTAAAATATTAATGTTATAACATTAATTATTAAATCCATATAAATATTCAAAAAAAGGTAGGATTAGAGTTTCAATGTTAGGTTTTGGACATTAGACCAAATTACATCAGGACATCAAGCATTTAACTCAAAAAATAAAGTTTAGAATTTGCATGGATGTGAGACCCTCCCCTCTTTGGGGCTAATATCACCCAACTTAATTGAATAAGTGGGGTGATTCTTCTTTGATTACTTCCTCCTCATCTTTGCTAGCACCACACACCACATATTGATCCCAAAGAACCCTAACCTCATATAAAGTTTAGCTATGAAATGTATTACTATGTCTATCTATGACCTAGGTGGATTCCATAAACCTCTTCTAATTTTAGTTCCTTCCAAGTAATTACATGGGTGTGTCAAGTACATATTTCTTGAGCAAGGACACATGAAATACATTATATAGGTAATAAAGAGGTATGAAAGGAGTAAGCTAAAAAACCACATAAATAATATTAGCTACATGAAGAATTCCTTGTACCCTATTACAAATTATCTTCGAGTTCTCTTTTCATCTACATAGATCTTTTGATGATCCAAAGTCTCCTTTAACCTTCTCATTATAATCTCTACTTTTTAGTCATATTCAAGAAGTATCTCAAGCCTTATGTTGACTCAGTTATCCAATCTGTCCCACTTTATTGATATCTTTCTCTTTTTTTCTAATAGATCACTTCAAAGGGCACCATTTGAATGAATGGTTTGTAGATTTTTTTGTAAAAAAGATTCACCAATAGAAAGAAATATTCTCACTTAATCAATTGGTCCACTACAAAATTTTGCTATCCTGCATAATCTAGCTAATTTTCAAGAGTTTTCATTAGATTAATCTACAACTAAGAGGTGAATGATGTTTCCCTATAAAAATTACCTCTATCAACCCTTGTAGTCTAACTATCCATTTAAGGAATTTTATTTCTATAGATTGAGCATCATTTTTAATATTCCCAAGTATAAAGTATAATGACAGATAATGTATACCCTTACATTTTTGCATTTGTTTGGTCCCTCACAATTAATTTGAGCATAATGTTGCCTTGATTTAGTGTTGTAATATGTTCAACACATTCATATTAGGTTTTGGGCCCTTATAAACTAAATGAACTTAATTATTCCTTATTTAGGGTGTTGTAAAGTGTGTCCTAACACTTTCACACTAATCTAGTGATTCATAAATAAATTGGGCTTCTTTATGCCTTATTTGGCCTTATCTTGCATCCACATGCCTTAATCAATGCATCTTTTGGAGAATATTTCTGACATACATCTAATGACCAATCAAAAATTAATGTTTTTGGATTGTATGGCCCATATTTAGTGATCTGGGACTCATAGACTACCTTGGGAATATGAGTCCCACCTAATTTGTGGGGCTCCAATTTGGATTTCACATCAATCTAAGCATTTGTTGAAAAATGTGTCCCATAGTCTAGCCTAATGGGACTCATAGGCAACTTCTAGAATATGAGTCCCAGTACATGGATTTTTTAAGTTTTAGGTGTTTCATACTTGTCTTTTCCAGATTTCTATTCCTGTCTAGATGCCCTAATTTGGGACTAAATTGCCCAGCCTAGCGTATGAGTCCTAGTGTGCATTAAATTCAATGTTTTCAACATTTTAGGTCTTCATGCAAGCTTCTACAAGTTTCCAGGTGCCCCTTTATATCTTCCCAATATGTTGTTCTGATTTACATTCATTTCTAGGTCATCTATTCAAGTCTTGCATATCATTAAGTTTCTTAATTAGGTCTTGCATGTTACTTGTCTTTCCAAGCCCTAGCTTGGTGGTGAACCCCCTTTTAGTCCTTAATCACACCTTAGGACACCCTATTGCAAGATCTCTTTCCCCCAAGTTTCCACATTCAGAATGAGATCTCTAGGGTTTCCTTGAGTGAAACTTGAGGGAAATAGGTCTAGGTCCTAAAACCCTAGCTGACCCTATCTTCTGTAGGGATAGGGTGGCCTAATTGCATCATTTCATTTTTGTGAACCCAATGTGAAAACCTCTTTTCATATTTGGAGTGCATCATAGTCCTAGATCTAGCTTGCATTAACTTTGCTTTAGGATTTTGTATTAGTTAATTTGCATATAGGTTTTCTAAATTTTACATTAGTGAAAGTGCACATAGGTTGCATTTTTGTGTCTTGCATCATTGAATTTCATCTAAACTTTTCATTTAAATTTAGTCTAGACATCAATCAACCCAGAAAGCATATGTTCATTCAATAAATAAAAAATGAAAATTGTGCAAAAACCATAAATTGGGATTCATACACCCCTTTGGTCGATTTAGTCCCATCTCAAATTTTAAACTACATTTTCCAGCATTAAAAAATTTGTTTCTGTGATTCTATTTGATGTTGTTCACTTTTTGTTTCATTTTTTTGTTTGATGAGATGTAAGCAAAAAGAGGATGAAAAGGATACTGACTTCATTTCATGCCACCAATTGCTTTATTCCCAAATCAATGTGAAAATTCTTGATCCTCCCCTTCAAAGAATATTCATTGAGAACTTGTAAACTAAGATGCAAGATAAACTTGGCATGATGAAATTCCCTTCCTTTGTTCACTTTTGTATTGCCCTTTGTGATTATCAAAATTTGGTTAGTGGCCCTAAAATAAAATCCACCTCTATCCGTCCTGAAAAGTCTAAATCCACAATTCAAAACAATTACCAATCCTTTAGAAAATGGAATAAATATTTCCTAAATCCCCCTCAACCAACTCAACATGTTGATTCCCAAGTGGTTGCTATAAAGAATACAACTTCTTTCACATTTGGGGATCAGACTAGGCAATTTACTCCCTTTGTAACACCATGTCAAAACTTTTAGGACATAAAATGATCACTTTTCCTCCTGTTAGAGTACATGATCCTAATAAACTTTACCTCTGAAATTTAGATCAAATGCTTACTACCATTATCACTGACAAAATGGACATGACACAAAACACTATAAGCATATTAAACATCTTGTGCGAGAACTCATTGATTCTGGTCAACTTTCAATTAGAGGTGTTAATCATCAAGGAAATAAGTTTGTTGCCCCTTCTAACCAAAACTTGCAAATCTTTACCAACCCTATGCCAAAACATGATGTTTCATTTTTCAAAGAAACTAAAAATAATGATGTGATGAATTTTGACATGGATGATGACACCATGGATATTATTGAACAAGATCCTATGGATACTAACGAACAAAGTCGTTGGCATGATAGGGTTGGATTGATTGAAATTCAACCTCGTAAGAGCTGAACTAAAAATCCTCTTGAAATTGTTTTCTCCTCACAAGATATACTTAAACATGCACCTAATGGTCCCCTTTACATAGCCAGTCAAATCTATGACAAGCCCACCAATGGGATATTAATTGATCCTGTCTATGGAAAGAATGTGATCATTGAGGAATTTCTACTTGTGCATGAACTCTATCAAGAAACATTTGATAAACCGAAATCATGGATAAAGACATATAATAGTTACACTTTCCCTACGATGGGATTGATCACCCTTCCTCTCACTGTTGGACTAAAAACATTAGATGTCTTTTTCTCCATCATCTCAACATCGAACCAATTTCGTGTGAAGCTTGGTTACCCATGGCTACGCTCCATGGAAGTTGTCCCATCGATTGTGCATAAATGCTTAAAATTTCCCTTTGAAAAAGAAATCATTATTGTTCATCATAGTGGCTTTAATCCTTTGTCTTCTCGTGAAAACTTTTCCTTAGATGTCTTTTGGCCTGATCCTACGGACAAACCTCAAATCATTACAAGTAGGTATAAATGGGTCCAAAACCCAATCAACCTTCAAAACAAGCCTCATGACCAACAATATAGGTTGACATCACCCATCAAACTGCAAACACAACAACCTTTAACAGCATCCACCCCAAGGGTGGGCAAAAGAACCGCTAGACCTCAACAATCTTTTTCTACATTGTTCACAACAAATTATCATCACAAAAAATAATAAATAATAATATCTACTTATTTTATTTTAACAATGATTTCATTTGTTATAATAATCAATCCCTACTTATTTTATCTAAATTATTATTTTGTAAGTAATGACATTTATTAACTCAAGTGAAATAATTTATATAAAGTATTTTATTTTGTTTATACTATTCAATAACTTAATCAAGAAGATAATTTTATCACTTTTCAATTACCATTATACTTTGCTTATGCCACTCAACAACTTAATTAAGAAGAAAATGACTTTTAAAACTTGTAAATAGACATAAAGTTATTTGTAATTGCTTAGAACAAACTTTTAATTGAAAAGTTGTTTTGATAGTAATCTAAAATTGTTTCTTTAAATTATTTTACCAATTAATGCCATTGATTTTATTTTCTTTATACTATTCAATAACTTAGTTAAGAAGATAATAATTTTACAATTTCTCAACTATCATTATCATTTCTTTACGCTACTCAACAACTTAATTAAGAAGAGATTTTTTTGACAACTTTTCAATAAAAAAGTTAAGAATATCATTTTAATTGTTTAGAACAAACTTTTAAAAATATATAATTGACAAATTACTTTTAATATATTTTTATGTAATAAGAAAGTTGTTAAAATTATATTTTTAATTCAATTGTTAATTAGTGTAAATAAATTTTATTGAAATATGACATCAAACGAAAGGATCAATAAAAAAAGTTTATCTGATGCATTGCAATTTATCAGGAAGCTTTTTTATGTTTTTAATTAAATAGTATAAAGAAAATAATATACTTTCTATAAATAATTTGTTCTGACTAATTTAAACAAACCCATAAAAGTTTGGCCAACTAAGAGGTGCTTTGCAAGCGTCTGTTCTAAGCAAGGACAGATGATATTGTTAGCTACCTGACACAAAGAAAATGGGTCCAAGGCGATGCAACCAACGCACACAAATAAATCTTTTGCGCTGTAAGCATCTGGCAATTTCATGGATGACACAGGGAAACGTGTATATTGTAATTCTGGTAACATGTTACTTCCATGAAGTTGCTTCCATTACACCTTCATGGAAGTACAGGCGAAGGTTCTTTGCTATGTCTATTGCAGAAACATTTCATATAAGAATAGAGAGAATGAAGTATGCAATTGCAGAAGAAACTTACTGTTTGTAAAAAGCTTTTCAAATGGCTTCAGTTAATGTTATTGACAGTATTGAGATGGGGGAGGTTTCCACCTGTGCTGATCCTGAAAATTCTCAATTTTATGTGGGGTTAGAGAAATGCATTGAGTATTTGAAGGGACTTCTGATACAGAACGAGGGATCAGTTGTTGGGGTGCAAGGCATAGCGGGTGGAGGTAAAACTACTGTGGCACTGGCTCTCTGCAATGATCATCAAATTAGAGGTATAATTCTTTTCCCTATGGCGGTCGGTATAGTAATCTGCTTTAGTTTTAATTAAATTGTTTTCTTGTATTGTATTTAAATATTAATATAGTCAAATATTGAACAGTGATTTCAGATCTCTTTTAAATAAAAATTGTAAAACAGTTGTGCAATCTAAATTTCTGATATTTAAGAAAAACCTTTTTGATGCATGTTTAGATTAGTTATTCTAATATTCAACTAAAACTCAATTGTTCCTTCGTTGAAATCAGAATACTTCGACAACAATGTTATTTTCATCACTGTCTCACAGTCTCCAAACCTGAAGGGAATTTTTGGGAGTATATGGAAGAAGCTTGGTGGAATTAAGAGACGTGAATTTCAGAATTTGGAAGATGCGCACATGCAGCTGAAACAGTTGATTTTAACGCAAACGAAGAAAACACTAGTGATTTTGGATGATGTATGGTCCAGAGCAGATTTGGAATATTTATTATTTGAAGGGCCAGGATTCAAAACTCTTATAACCACCAGAGACAATTCCATTATCCCCGCAACCCTGTCCACTCAAATGTATCAGTTGCCATTGTTATGCGAAGAGGATGCATTGTCACTGTTCTGCTTCTGGGCTTTTGGACAGATATCAATTCCAAGCACTGCAAATGCAAATTTGGTAAAGGAGGTATATTTCTTCTTTTCAGCCAATCAATTTTGCTTTATTATTATAATTTTTTGATGAGTAGGTGTCTGATTTGTCATTAAAATCACATTGTTAAAATCTATACGGAAAAATTGTTCAGATCGGAAAGCATTGGAAATCAAGCTGTTAGGTGGCAACAGCAATAGACGAAGGGAAAGGAGGGGGGTTCCACCTGGTTTAGGCCATACCCCAGTGGGGTCTGGGGCATTCACTGGAGGGTCCCAGCCCTCTATCTTTTTTTTTCCTTTCTTTTTTTTTTCCAGTAATCAATTTTGTTTTATTATTGTTTTTATAATCTAACGCTTTATAATTTGCTTTTGAATGTTAAAAAAATATCACATGAAAAATAGTGTAGAATTTACAGTGGAGAAAAATGTTTAAATGAAATGGGAGAAGGGGATATTCATCTTTGGAAAACATGGAAAAGGAGATATATTTTTCCTTTTTAATTAATCGATTTTCTTTTATTATTATTTTTATAATTTAATATTTTATAATTTGATTTTGATTGTTATAAAAAAAATATGTTACATGAATAATTATTTAAAATTTATAGTGAAGAAAAAAGTTCAATTGAAATGGGAGAAACATGTATATATATTTGAATAACAAAATGTTACGTATGATTAAGAACTCCTGAAATTATAAAAAACTTTATTGTATCTAATTAATAAAAGAATTATTTTTGAAAAAATAATTTATTGTAATTAACCCATATATTATGGTCAATATATGTAAAAGGGAAAATGTGACAGTTTTGCAAAATGAATAAACGATTTTAAATGCTTCTTTCAGGCAACTAAATGGTTAGGTGTAATATATTATTGACCTAAGAATAGTATTCTAGATAATTTTGACGTTGAAAGTAGGGTTATCTGCCAAATATTATGGCTCCAATTACATATACAAAATTTTCTTGCCCTCTGATAAATCTCTTACATTTCTTGAATTACAGCTGCTCGCAGAGTGTGATGGCCTGCCACTTGCTCTAAAGGTAATCGGAAGCTCTTTGAATGGGAAATCCCACGAGGCTTGGGAAAGGGCAGGGAATAATATATCTAAAGGAGAATGCATATCAGATTATCACAAAACAAGACTAATTAGACTATTGGAGATTACTATTGATTCCTTAGATGATGTTGCCAAAGAATGCTTCCAAGATTTAGGTTTATTTCCGGCGGACAGGAAAATCTGTGCTGATGCACTGTTAGAGATTTGGGTTTATGTTCGGAATCTCCAGTGGCATAATGCATTTGCCATCTTATCAGAACTTGCAAGCAAAAATCTTTTGAATTTGACTAGTACTTCACGGTAATTGCCTTTCTTTTTTATATACTCAATTTGTTTTTATTATTTTTAAACATTAAGTTGACATTGTAGCACTTATCAGGAGCAGAGCAGCAATCTCAAACAGAAATACCTCAGAACTATACTTTTCTCAGAATAATGTAATGCGAGAATTGGCTGTGCATTTGGGTTGCCAAGATAGTGTAGTCCACAAGAAGAGGTTGATTATGCCTAAGAAGGAGCAGCGTTTGTCACAGAAATGGGAGTTGCTTAATGGCACAGCATATGATGCTCAACTTCTTTCTATTCACACAGGTGGGTTATTGCAAAAGTCACTTACATATTCATTTTCGTCAAGTTGGCCAAAGTTTTTTCAGCAGTTTTGTTTTTTATTAAGATAAACATTTTTTACTGGAGTTATATAAATCGGAAGGGCAAAGCTCATACAAAGAAGTGAGAAAAATGCCCTTCAACAGCTTAGAACAACAAGAATCATTTCTCTCGCCAACTTCATTGCCATGTATTTCAAAATATTTCAATTCACATAAAAATTAATAATATGAATTTGATTTTCTAGAAAGTTGTTTACTGGGTAGACTAAATAGTCCATATAAACTATTCAAAATTTGTCGATATATGTGCTCTTGTCCTAATTTATCATAAACGGGACAATCCAACAGTAGTATTTTCAATTCTCAACATTCTTTCTTTCATAGTTAACCCTAAGCACTCTTTCTGATTCCATTTTCCAATCTCCAGTATTCAACTTCAATATGATGAGAATTTAACTGAAATAAATAGCAAGCACAACCAACATGCACAATGATCTAATTGTACTTCATGATTTATTTAAGCAGGCCCTGAGGAGGAGAACTACTGGAAAGAGATTAATTTCCTTGAGGCAGAGGCTCTCTTGTTACACTTTACTTCAACTGAATGCTTTCTTCCCCCATTTCTGAAATCCATGAAGAATCTAAAATGTCTCATGGTATTCAACTACAGTACAAAGAGGGGAACAATAAGAGGTTTAGATGTCTTATCTTCACTCGCTCAACTCAAAAGTGTCCGCTTGGAGAGGTTGATTGCACTCCCTATTCAGAAAGAAAGCAAAGCACTATCAAACGTAGAGAAGCTATCTTTAAGCTTATGCGAAGGGTTTGAATCTACATCCACATTCAGCATCGTCAACTTGAGAGATTTTAACCTGGACCACTCAAGCAATTTGGAGGAGGTACCCATTAGTTTTTTTTATATGCCCTCTGCTCTGATTTGGTCAATTACCAATTGCCACCTGATTCAGAAACTACCTAATGACCTTGGGAATCTTGGCTCTCTGAAATTGTTAAAGTTGTCGGCATTACCAGGCCTAAAAGAGCTTCCAGCATCAATTGGAAAGCTTGTGCAGTTGGAATGTCTAGACATTTCATTCTGTGAGGGGCTGAGAGAACTTCCGAAGGAAATTGGGCAACTAAAGAAATTGAATGAGCTTGATATGAGAGAATGTTCTCGCTTGACGAGGATACCAAGAGCTGTTTGCGAACTGAATTCCCTGAAGCATGTTATATGTGATGAGAAGGTTGGGAAGCAGTGGTTGCGGGCCAAGAACATTTCTATTACGGAGCTTAGAGTTGAAATTGTGGAAGCACACTTCAGTTTGGATTGGCTTGATGATTGACTTCTTTTCTTACCTCTTATTCTGAAAAGCATATTACCATATAAACTCTTCTATATGTTCCATCTATAACTATGAACAATTATCATCGCATTACTACTTTTATATTCTTCATCTGAAGAAATTTATTTCTTTTTAAAAAAGGAGGAAGTCGGTATCTGTGAATGAATGGGAGACTGGGAGGTGTCTTCTATGCAATTATACTTGGCCCAGTCGTATGCTCTCTGCATTTTATGTTGTTAGAATAAACAGAAGCAACAATAAATGAAAAAGAAAAACTGTTGTATTAAGTGTTACACCCCTGTAAAATCTTATTTTCTTTTTTTTTGTTAAATCTCTGATGCATCCATGTATTTTGAACTAAGATGAAAACTTAATGTTGAGATTGTATTTCTACTTGATGTTATTGAATG
>VDFB02105785.1:563081604-563179170 GCA_007258455.2 Sequoia sempervirens
ATGTTACCAAACATGCATCAGGATTAGGTCTTAAATAAGTAGGTACTATATTCATAGACTTTTGAAACCTTGTATTGAATTAGACAGTAGATTCATCTTGTCCTTTGGTGATATTATTGAAGTCATTCAATCTGAATATGGGATCAGTTTGATCCCCATATTGTTCCCTAAATGCTCAGTAGAATGGTTTCTGTGAATCAATACTTCCATTGAGTAATCCTCTATACCAATCCCTTGCATCCTCAATCAAGGATTGCATAAAATAATTCATTGCTACATCATCTTCCCATAAGTCAAAGTCTTCAAAAAAACTTTGGAAGGATTTCAGATGATCTTCCCCACTAAGGGTATTATTTCCAGTAAATTTAGGTGGATGTTTTCTGGCATTATTTGGGATAGGATTTGGATAACCAGGGATGTTATCAAAGCATAATTTCCTATACCAATCATTATGAGGTACGCCCCAGGGACACCTGTCCCTATGAGTATCCTTTTGTGCATCACTTTTCTTACTATCCATTTGATCACATTCCTTACCTTTCCCATTTCCTTTGTTACCATCATTCTTATTCTTACTTTCTTCCTCATCATTAGAATAAGAATTACTACTTTTGTTGCCACCTCCTCCACCTCCTTTGTCACCACCACCCCCTTCACTAGGAATATGTCCCCGAGCTTATTTTCATGAGGTGCACTATCACTCTTTCTAGAACTTCAAGGCTCCGGGGTTGGGATTGATATTTTGAGGAAAGAAAAATTCTTCTAGATATTTTTGCGTTATGTGCTTCTATCTTTGCTCTCCTTAGTTCTTCTTGCAATTTCTCACTCTTCAACTGCAACTTCGAAGTGTTAGGATCTATAGGTGCGACAGATGGATCAGGATTGATTCCAGAACTAATAATAGGTGTCTTGGTGAACGAGGTAAGGGCATTTTCGTTATTATTGGTATCAAGGGTATTGGAGACATTTTGGTGGGAATGATCAACAATCCTTTTCCCACAATCTATAAATGATGTTTTCTTAGGATGGTCAAAAGATTTAGTTGTAGCAATGGTTGATGTGTAAGTACTAGCATTAGATGTTCCCATTGGGACTGTGATCTTTGGGGCTTCAGGGACACTGTAGGTTTCTACTTTAGCAGCTTAATCCCTAACAACCTTTTCTCTAGCAGCCTTTTCTAAGGCTATCTTTTCTTGAGCGGCCTTTTCAAAGGCTCTTTGCTTAGCATGTTCTCTCATTTTCTCTACCATTTCCTTCTTCTCCTCCCTTTTGAGTTGCTTAGCTTTAATCCTATCTTCCTTTTCCTTTTGAGCTATTTTCTCTGCTTATTCAACTAACCATTCATCCTCTTCATGCAAGGCTTTAATATCATTGTTGACATCTTCCTCATCTTTGAAGAAATCCCTATACTCACTCTGAGCTAGAGTATAGAATGTTTGATCCACAACTTCTTCCCCAAGGAAGGTGAGTGCTAGTGGATTGGTATTTTCTCCTCTAGATTAAAATTTTCCCCATGAAATACAGATCCCATCTTCGGTGTTGGTGGATCTGAAGGCACTTTACTCTTACCCCATAATTCCCACTTCTCTTCTTTTCTAGAAATTTCAAAATTATCAAACACTTGTTCAGCAAGGAAAGTACCTTGTCCTCCCTCTATTGCCCCACTATTACTTGAATCTTTAGTAGTATTTGCGCTAATTACTTCATTATTAGAAGTAGGAGATGCTCCAAGAAGAGAATTGAGGGACTTACTAGATTTTGTAGCTTTCTTCTTCCATAGAGGTTTTTTATCCTTTGTAGGCTTAGATTCTACTTTTTGTTCAAGAGTTTTCTTCAATTGACTTCTAGTTTTCCTCATGATGCTTGTCGAGCTGTCAAATTTCTTCTTATCAAGTTCTTTGTGACATGTATTTGTTGCACTAGTGTGAGAAAATTTAGAGTCACCACCTAGAATATTGGGAAATAAGATTTGATTATATTTACACTTGTTATTTGCAACTTTAGAGATAATTTTGAACATAACTCGACATAAAGTGACATAATTGTCCAAAAGTTGATGCATGAATAGAAATTGGCGTACATGATTTCTAAGAATGAATGGTAACCTAGTTTGACAAATGATGATAAAGAATTGACTTTGATTGTACCAAATCTGCACTAGAGATGCTAAATTTTGTGAAAGCCCCCCAACAGAGTCGCCATTATGTTGGCTAATTTTAACAAACTAAGCAGGCCTTAGCAAATACCTATGAGTATGCCAAACTCAATTCTTGAATACGTGCTAGAAAATTGGCCAACAAACGAGATAAACTGTATATTTATTTATATCATGCACTTTGGTTTCTTCCAGACCCTAGAGGGTGTTCCCACAATGCCAAATAAGTCATTCATTTCAACAACAGACACATACATTGCAAATTAGGGTAGAAAAATTCTCATTAATTCCAAATAAGATGAAATCAATAACAAAGGTGGCAATGCTTTGAGCTAATTATGCATCTTAAGCTAAGAATACCAAACAACAAAAAATAACAAGTGGGTCAATGATTATTTAAAAAACTGATCTTAAGTTGAAGGACTGAAACACCAAGAAAGGTTAAATGGGTTAAATATTAGTGCCATTATCTATGGGTTAGGAGTCTACGCAAATTGAAACATAAGGCATGTTTAATTTTGAGCAATTACGATCTAGTGATATCACCTTGTAATTGACACATCAATGGCTAAGTACTAAATACTTCTTACCAAATCCAAAGGAAATTGCATATGAACTCATGATCTAATCTAAGTATTTTAGCTCATTCCATAAACAAGAGCTAAAATCGGATCACATATCAAAGCATAACATAATGACAATTAATGAAATGATTGTTGATCAATATTTTCATTAATAGTTCAAATACAAAACCAAAAGGAGAGACTATAGACTCAAAAAAATTCCATTATCATTCAAATATACTCAAAATCCATACATTTAACCAAATTTATTGTGTAGACTCAAAACATTAGATAAAGACTCAACATATTTGCTCTGTATTTTTCTAATTCTCTCAATGTAGCTCCGGAATTTCAATGAAAGATCTACGCAAATGGCCATGAATTCCCTTTTATAGAATAAGGGAGCAAAAACAAGCCTCATGCCAAGTGTACAAATTTCAATATTGAATTGGACCAATAGAAGGTATATTCCATATTTAGTTATATTTTCAATCATCGAAAATGGAGGGAATATACACATAAGACAAAAAAATATTTACATTTGCAATAGAGAGCCACTTTGCCATTTCAAAATATATCAAAAGAAGTGTGTTTAATTCATCAAGAAAAATGACAAGATGATGTAGACCATAGATGATTCAACATCTCAATCAGCATCCTACATCATCAATAGCCGATACTTTTCTATGAAACATATGTTTTAACTTTGTAGTTTGTGAGGCCAGACCTGTACAATACATGACCAAGTATATGTTTCACAAACGAATCTTTCCAACATATAACCTTCCCCATTCATCATACTCTTCCTCAGATGGCCAATCAAAGTGCATAATTTTATCTATGGCTTTCCTGTAAGGGGAATATTTGGTTACAATTGCATTGTATTCCCTATCAAAATCCTTTAGAAAGCTGATAAGAAATGTTAGCCTCTCCAGGGTTTGATTGAAAACATCAATATTAACTTCTTTGAAATTTTTATTTACCTAGGAATCAATAACCTCATCCAGTTCCCTCTTGCATGTCTGCAATGGTTTCACTTCATAATTAGCAACCTCAATATCCGGTAGTGGTGCTAAATCAGTGTGGTTGTGTTGAGCTACCAACTCTATTATTTTCTACTCCAATGGAGCTACATATCCCTAAAACTTCTACTCACTCAACTCATACACAAAGTCATAAATTAGAAGCACTAGAGGGTACTTATCTTCATGTTGGAAAACTCCCACTAAAATCAACTTCAACCTCTCAACTCTTGGGACCCATTTATTCAGAGTTGGTATGGCAAACAGTTTATCCTTTTGAGTCAACCTCATTTCACGCACCATCAAAGCATAGTTTTCATGTACACTATTAAGTCTCTCCTAAATCCTCCCATTCAAATGTTTTAAAGCGATGCAAAAAACATTTGATATATTCTCATACATTGTAACTTGAGCCTTCTCTAGCAACTTCTTATTCACCTCAATTTGTAGAAGCAGTTGATCTCTGTTAGATGAACTAGAGCTTGCTTTACTTATTTCTTCCTCTGCAATTTATTCTTGTACCTAATTATACGGTACTATTTCTAGAGCCTAGCCATGAAATAAGTTTTGCATAGGTGTCATTAGAGAAACTGAAGGTGGGTGACTTGAACTAGGCTGACCTTGTTCTTTTTGTACTTCATCTCTTTGTTTATAGAATGTCAATTCAGTTTCAAGAGTAGCCATTTTCTGTTGGCTACTACCATAATCTTTTAGGATTTCACTATATTTAACTATGAGATAATTATCTCTTTCCAAGGTGAGACCCTCCACAGTTGATCAGGTGGGTATGTGTAGGATCATCATGGAAAAAATAGGCCCTTAAGTCACAAAAAATTCTGAAAATTTAGAGTCAGGAAACTTGACGTAAAAATTTGAATAAGTTATCTATATTATTTCAAAAATATGAAAGAATAGAATCTGTAGAAAATTGAATGTAGTTTCTAAACTACTAGGTATTTTTTTTTAAAAAAAATCTATTTGGTGAAAATTTGAAATTTCAATACAGTAGTACTTAAATTTCAGGGAAACAATAAGAAGTAGGTGTCTGTCTGACCACCCTAATCACAATAAAATGATAATATTTTTTATAAGATTTTAGATATAAGTAGAGGACTCATGTCCTGATGCGATGCATATTTTTTTGTAATTTTTCCATGTAAATAATTAATTATGAATTTTTTATTACAACTTTTAAAAACTATAAAAAACTCGTATGTCTAACCACCTTAACTTGGTCAAAACTTTATGAAATTCAATATTTTTGTAGTCCTATAGTATACAAAGCATAGAATGTGACACATGTTTTGGATTCAAAAAATGTGATACTGTTTGAAAGCTATAAATGTTTTTCAATCAACCTATCAATCAAAACTTTAGTCGTAATTCAAATAGAAAATGAATAATAATTACTTACTAAATTCAAAGTACAACATAATTTATATTGGTGGAAAGTTGAGAATCTCCTTTAAAAACCCTTTTCGTTTCATCAATTTTGGGAAAAAAAATGTCGTCAGACACATACCCATCATATTGCCACTTTTTGGCCCATCATGATCCTGCACATACCCAGGTAAATGTGGGAACATTAATAACCATGTCTACAACTTCCAAAGCTGGAGTATCAACAACTCTTTTTATAAGCAGTTGTCCGCTAAGCTCTGATGGCTCTACCAAGACTAGTTTCTTAGAACACCCATTTTCTTATCTGTTTTGAGTTTATTGATGAAACCTTCAGGATCATGATTCCTCGGGTTCATAGTCATCAGTTCATAAAGAGTTAGTAGATGTTCTAGTTCCTTCACTACCTCTTTTGTCACAATGTAATCTACAATTACAATCCATTTTGGGAAGAATGATCCCTTCCTTGCTGACTCAGGTAGATGTGCTTCTTTTGTAGCTCCCAACTACCTCATGATATCAAGGAAACCTATTCTTAAAGGAATTTTTTTTACACAAAACATATGGGCCCAAACCACTACCATATATCCTAAAGATTGTCTTATCATGATACAAAATCAAATCTCCCCAATTATGACTCAAATTTAAATTTGGCTTTAGCTCCCTAGGTCTCAAGAATTCATGAATTGCTTTAGCAATCCTAGGTGGTTCAAATACCAAGGCTCTCCTTATCCTAGAGGAAAAATAATTTCTAAAAATTACAAAATTGTACCTCTTATCATCTTTATCCAAGATACGAGTCCAACACTAAACAGGTAAGTTGACACCATCCCTTTTACTTTCCAATGTAATCTCCTTCTCAAAGGCTTTTTGTCCCTTATATAGGAACATATACATTAACAATGAGTACCACCAGAATTTCACCCATTGTTTTCCTCCTTGCAACTCAACTAAGCCTTCCTAGATGTGATCAGCTAGATAGGTTGCATAATCATAAACCATACTGTACGATGGATTTTGCATATGTACAACCAAGTAGCTATACTTCTTTTGTAATGTGTTAGGTGGATTAGCACCTATAATTTGGTAAAAAAAGTATACAGTCTTTCTAAAGTAACTGGGAAAATAACTCATTGGGAAAGGTTCAAGCTCTCTATCATCAATTTTAACCTTCCTTCGTTGTTTCACAGTTCCAACCACTATAGTATGTAAAGGAAAAAAAATTGACCTAATGAATACCTTGGTCTTGTTATGCTCTTCTCTGATAGTATCCATATCCAAAGGCAACATATTTGAATTCCTTTCCTGAAGGTCAAAAATCTTTTAAATTTCTTCGCTAGTTATTTTCACCATAACCACCCCATCATATGCTCTGACTGCCCTAGAAACTGGATCACACTTTGATGTGATATCTTTTAGGAGGTCCACATCCATGTACACATTGGGAATAATCAGTCTTCCCATATTCAAATCTCATTAGTTACTAAAAGGAGACCCAAGGTTTCTATTCCAAAACCAATGTTGAAACATCTGCCATCCTGTGTAGGTTACTTCGGCATCTTTGATCAAGCAAGCTTTATCTATCAAACCCTCCTTCACAATAGGTCCATGGAACAAGACCCTTCCCTTTGGTTTCTTATTGGTAGACTGGGGGAGCAAATCAATGACATCTTGTGAAAGGGTTATGGACTGAGGAGAGGAAGACACACCTTGAATTTTGGGAGCCATGGGTTTGGGTATGCAAGAGTTCTTTCAGAGGAATTTTAATCACTCAAATCCTTATTGCAATTTATAGCCAAGGATGAGGGCTAAATTTTGGAAATTTATAGGGCTACAAATTTTAAAAGAAAAAATGAACTCTAACTTTAAAGGAGTGAAAGAAAAATGAAGAAACCTGCTTTTTTTAAAACAAATTAAAAGCAATCCCTAACTCAGAAAATTGAAAATGCACAAAATTGCATTTACGGTACTTACTCCTTTTGACCATGACAAACCCTAATTCTGCCTAGATGATTTCTCCAATTCACTTCTTAGCTCCTTGTATTGCCTTGGACATGTCTTCAAATATCAAATAAGCAAGTGTCAGCTACATGTACAATTCTTAAATGAATTGAATAGGTTTATGAGCCACCTCTTCCATTAATGTTCATTCGCGTGAAGCAAAAGAATTGGAACAGGATTACTTGCATTTTTTAGTACACGGTGTTGATTCATGGCTGAGCTAGGCATCTTGAATTACTTAGATTGAGTTAAAATAATTTGAATTTACAATACCATTCTAGCTCAAATGATCAACAAATAGAAAATTGCTAACAATAATTTCCTTGTATACGAAAGGGTCCCACCCTCTAGTATCCATAGAGCGCACGTGGAAACATCTTGCAGGTCTTTCCATTTTTAAAGAACTTGCATCTTTCTTTCGTGAGCTAGTGGGGAATGGTTGTGATCAACCTTCTTTTTTTTCTTAGCATTGTCTATCTCAAAATCATGGGCATTGAGATGTGACACACCGGTCGGGCCCACATACATGTGGTGTTGTTTCACTAACCTTGTAACAATTAAACTGCAGTCATTTCAAATGAGTGAGCCAGTGGGGAACAATTTAGATTGAATCCCGTGATCTAGTGACCAACAAACCTACACAAACACTCAATAGTTAATCTTAAAAAGGGGCCTTGACTAGGCCAACAAGACTTTACCCCTTAGGAATTCATGACTTAAGTGTAAGTTATTTGTACGAAAAGATTAAAGGTCGACGTTGGGGATATTTAAGAGGTTATGTAGCCAGGAATGACCGAACAACATAAATGAAGGGGCCGGTAAGAGATGTGAAACTGTGACTCAAGAGACAACTTATATTACTAGCAACTAAACTCACAAGTCAATGCAAAAATAGAACACCTGATTGCTAAAAGGATATTTTGGATGGCAAGTTCATTCAAGCTAAAACCCTAAACCCTATGTGTAATTAACATACAACGAAAATATGGAGGTCAGAGGACCTCAAAGTATCAAGTATTTTTGGGGGTCTAACAGCCTGAGTGTTTTCTAAGCATATGTGGTGCTTAGTGGGTGATTCCATAATAGTGGTTTACAATTTTTGGCCAAATTGAACACTAAAATTGTTATTTTTAACTAAATCTTCACATTTGGGCACCTAGAGTGGCTAAACCATGAGGAATTTGAAGATGGTGCAAACTAGAGTCTTGTCACATTTTGTCTATAGATTCTAAAAAAAAAATTCAAAATTTTTGGAATCAGATTGCACTTCTTTTTCCATCTCCTATGGAAACGGTTTTTTTTTTAGAAAATAATTTTTTTTTAAAGTGACACACAATATATTACACATAACTTTTTCTCTATGAAGGATAAAATTCTAATTCTTTCAAATTTAGGTTTGTAACTCCAATATCTAGTGCTTCCATTGGTTAGATATTATTTTATTAAATATTTTTTCTTTAATCAAATTTTGAAGTCAAACCATTACAATTCGACATAGCGCGAGTATAACACATAACTTTTTTGTATAGATCAAAATTCAAATTTTTTGTCGACCAAGGACTTCAACCGGGTGCACTCATATTTTTCAAATTTTTATAACCTACTATTTCCATATGCGAACTAAGACCTTCATTTTCGGATGAAAACCTATGTTTAATAAAACTAAAATAAAAAATAATAAAATCAAAACATATTAAAATTATATTAGTTTTTGATAGTCGGGACTACGATTCCAATTTGTGAAGACTCCTCCATTTCCATCCTCAACTAAGCTCTAAAGCATAAAAATTTAAAAAAATATTGTGTCTCAAGATGGGGATGAGGGTAAGGGGGTTTGAACAAACCCTCGCTCAAACCTTGGTTCGAGCAACCACCCTTCCATAAGGGTTTTGTTTTGTTTTTGGGCAAGAAAGCATTAAAAGGGTTTGCTCGAACCAGTAGGTTCGTACGAACCCCTAAAATCATTTTTTTTTCCATGTGGTCATTTTTCTGAGTTTTCCTTCCTCACTTGAATTGTAAACCACTATTGTGGCTTCACCCTAGTTGAAGAGTGGTCTGCAAGTGTTGATTTCACAACCCATTCATATTTGATTTCTACATTATGCTCCTTAATTCTTGTGTAAAATGAATGACCCATTTCACCTATATATAGGATGCCACAAGGGAAAACTACCTTGTAAACCCTAGACTCAAGTAATATGTCTCTCAAGTCCTTAAGAGATGGGAGACAGTGTTTCACAGTTGAGAAAGTTTTGAAATCACAATGAAGCCCTTTCTTCGAAAGGACCTTGGAGATCTTTTGGGAAATTCCTTCAATATAAGGGAAAGAAGCACCTAGGAGGAAAACAGGCTTGGAGGTAAGGAATTGGAGTAGAACCTCTCCCTAGCATGACGAAAGGCTCTAGATATCTACGTTTTTTTGTATCTAATTAGGATGAAGACTTTACAAAGATGGGCTAACTCTTGGTCAAATTAATCTTCATAAAAAATATGAAATGCCCTCAAGGTGAGGGTTTTGAGGATACCACTCTTTTGACAAAGGTGGTGATGAGAAGATGAGTGGAGATAGAGGTTAGTGTGGGTGGCATTATGAAAATCCTGATGACCTACCTGGAGGTGCATCGTATTTTTTAGCGATCAAGATGTCAAAGAAAGGGAGTTTTCCATTAGGTTCAATCCCCTTAGTAAAGGAGATGCAATGGGACAAGCTATTTAGGTGGGCATGAAATTATTTTAACTGGTCAAGCCCATGTGGCCAACAAACATTGGTGTCATTTGCATAGGGGTATGTGTGCAGGATCATCATGGAAAAAACAAGCCCTTAAGTGGCAAAAAAATTTGAAAAATCAGAGTTAGGAAATTTGACGTAAACATTTGAATAATTTATCTATATTATTTCAAAAATATATAAGAATATAATCTATAGAAAATTGAATGTAGTTTCTAAACTACTAGGTTTTTCTTTTTTTAAAATATATTTATGACAATTTGAAATTTCAATGCGAGTGCTTAAATTTGGAAAAAAAGTAGGTGTTTGTCCTGACACCCTAACCACAACAAAATGATAATATTTTTATATTATTTTAGACATAAGTAGAGGACTTATGTCCAGATGTGATGCTTATTTTTTTGTAATTTATTTCCAAGTAAATAATTAATTATGAATTTTTTTATTACAACTTTTAAAAAATATAAAAACTCATATGTTTGACCACCTTAACTTGGTTCTAAAACTTCATAAAATTCAATTTTTATTTTTTAAATCCCATAGTATAAGTATAGAATGTGATGCATGTTTTGATTCCAAAATGTGATACCATTTGAAAGCTATAGATTTTTTCAATCAGCCTATCAATCAGAAATTTAGTTGTAATTCAAATAGAAAATGAATAATAATAATTTATTAAATTCAAGTAAAGCATAATTTATATTGGTGGAAAGCTGAGAATCTCCTTTAAAAATATTTTCATTTGATCAATTTTGGGTAAAAAAATTTATTAGCCACATACCCTACAAATACCCATCATATTGCCACTTTTTGGCCCATCATGATCCTGCACATAGCCATAGCGATTCCACCATTTTAGCTTAAGAGGGGAGGAGAAAAGGGTTGACTCTTCAAATTTCTCATGTAGAGGTTAACAATGACTAGAGAGAGGAGAACCCACGTCCAGACCATCAACTTTCTCATAGATGACATTTTGGAAAGAGAAGAAGGTGGATTTTAGGCACAACTCTACAAGTGAGGCAATTTCATCATTAGTTTTTCACTTGATAATCTCAATGGCATCAAGGATTGGAACCTTGGTAAATAGAGAAACAATGTCAAAGATCACTAAAACATCATTATTTTCCAACTTGACATTCTTGATAAAATCAATGAAATGGGAGGAATCTTTGATGTGGGAATCAAAATTACCAACAAGAAGAGAGATTAATTTGGAAAGGAAGGAAACTAATTTGTAAGTCGGAGAGTCTATTGTATCCACAATAGGTCTTAAACGAATATCCTTTTTGTGAATTTTTGGACATAGTTGAATCCAAAAGCTATATAGATTTATGATATGGATTGTGGAAAATTATTATCATTAAGCATACATGAAGATCTTTAGATTTATAACATATGTCAACAATACACTCTACTGACTGGGGTGTTGAAGTGAATCTACTTTTCTTTTCTTTTTTCAGAACTCACATTACTTATTTCATCATTCCATACTTTCACTCTAACACAGACATATTCCACTTGATTTATTCTTCCATTATATCCTCTACAAGACCGAAAAAGACCAATTAGGTTTGCTAGAATAGAATACAAACAATAACCTCAACAAGTTAGCCCAAAGACATGTAACTATGGTGAAAGCGTTCCTATTCAAGAGATATAGAGGACCAAATAAAAATCATTACATATTCTAATGTGATCCCAAATTACACACATGATGGCGCACATCATCTTAAATTGGCAACAAGGAAATGTGTAGATGAAATATGTAGCACATTACTAGTTAGCCCAAAAACATACTTTGAATTGAATTTACTCAATTTTATTCTCCAAAAGATAGGGTAGGACACAAAGTTTACTTAAAACAAGTTCAAAAATTAGCATAGACCCCTAAGCATATAGCACAACCAAGAGAACAAGCTCTAATAGCTAGACATCCACAAATTACCTAGAAATCCAACTCAAAACCATATGTGACATAAAAGAGATCAACCATTGGTGTGTGGACTATTGGCCTCCTACAATGATTTAACAACTAATCCCTTACAACTATGATACAAGGATTCAACATCTAAACTGAATAGCCATTCAACCATCATGAAGGTGCATTTAACTTGTCAACCCAGGGACATGAACTTGAAATGGGTTAGCATAGTATGTGCACTAAGGATCCGAAGTAGCCATATTCATTCTATAACTAAGAAAAATATAATGTTTAAGGTAAATTGCTTAGAATGAAATAACATAAGTATTGAACATCAACCAACAACTATGCCAAGCTGAAATGCATGACAAAAATGAAAATATGAGCAAACAAACAAGAAACTACTCTCTCTACTTTGGCTATAGGAACAACCATAGAATGCAATTATAGTGGTTGTAGGAATAGTTAGTTCTAGATTCTTAACTAATTACAAAACAAAAATTAATAACTAAACTAAAATAAGGATGGAATTCTCACCAAGTGGGCCCACTTGGATAAGTATCCTTTAAAACTAATGTAAACTCATGTGGACAAACTTATAACTTCATCTTATTCAATGGAAAACATGAGTACAATAGAGTAGTGTAACTGTATTGCTGAAAAATAAGAATACAAGTACATCATCAAATTGCACAACCTCATGAGAAGGAGCATATGATTCTTATTTATAGGAAAAAGTGACTAACTAAGCAATGAATTCAACTCCACGAATAGGGAGGATGCCACTTTAGGGAAAGTAGAGAAAATGGAGAGGTGGTTATGCATGCATGGAATTTGGTCAAACATGCTTTCCTCAACATAGATTTAATGCAGTACCCTATATTCGTTCAACATCAATAAGGATCATTTACAAGGCGGTTATAACTCAGTTTGCATGAGGAATCTCTTGTTGTTGGCCTCTTTGAATGATTCCCTTTGTTGAACTTTTCATGACCATTTTGTAACCGTTATGGTGAATGGATAGTTAGTAGAATCTTCTCAATCTGGTGGCCTCGAATCATATCTACATGGAAATATTAGTACACACAATAATCACATATTTGTAAATATCTTAAAGAACGTTCATTTTAACCCACATGTAGAATTAACACAGATAGTCCATATAACATGTCAATCTTATTAAAGATTTGTAGAGATAAAATTAGGCCCAATGTCTATGGTTTCAAGGAAATATCAATATTCAAACATAAAGGTTCATGACAATTTCAAAAAATAGATCATAAATTCTACCAAAATTAAACCATAAACTAGACTCATCATCCCCCCAACCTAAGGTTTTTCTAGTCCTCTAGCAGGGGAAGGGTTGTTCTTCTTCTTAGTCAAAGCCCTAAAATTTTCAATCACTAAATGCCCCACATTAGTGGTTGTTGTATGTGAATCAGGATACCAGTAGAACCCTTGTTGTTTGTGCAATCGGTTCCATCTTTGTCTCTCTACAACAATATCATAGTTGTAAAACTTGTAATTTGGCATGAGCCACATTAGGATAGGTGGTTGAATATTCAGTGGAAGCTAGAATCATCCTTTTTTCATCCAAATATGTATATATCTATCAATTCTTTTAAGTGTTGCAACATAGTTCTATATAGAGTGGGGCTCAGATTGCTTTAGCTCATCAGTTAGGTTGTTCCATCTTTGTGACAGGTATCTCTTCATAGTTTCCTCTTTTTCTTTTCCCACCACCTCGTATTCACCGTAACCTGCTTCTATCCAATTCATAATCTTATTACCATATCTAGGTTTGAGAATCATTTTGTGCCACTCCCTGTAAATGTCTCTTGTATTTCTTGATTCAGTCCTAATGGCCAAAGGGATGTTGGATTCCAATTGCTTATAAGCCCCATATTATTGTCCTCAACTGATCTCATTTTGTACCCAAGACATAAATGACCTTAATTGGACATCCCCAACATATAACAGTGTATTCCAATCATGGTCTTGAGTCACAATATAATTGTGCAAGTAAAATTTATGCAAAAAATTCTTCATATCAAGGGAAGCAATCTGATAAGCATTGAAATATTCAATAGGAGTCTCAATAAAAGGGTTCAAACTTGAGACAATCCTTGCTAGCTTAAAAAAAAGATATTTCTCCTTCAAATGCAAAGCATAGACCCTTGGAGGGGCCCTACATTCTACTATCTAGGGTACCAAGGCTATCATATCATCCACCTTCTTCTTCAAAGTAGCAATTTTTGCATCCTTGTTTGCAATCTCTTCATCTTTCTTTTGAATTTCCTTCTTCATCCTATGTTTCTCTTCTTTCCATTCCTCTTCTTTTTTCTGCACCTCTTTCCATAAATGCATAGATACCATACGCATTGAAAAATAAGGGGTGTTATGTACTCCCACTGACATTTTTCCTAGCACTGATGCTTGGTCTTCATATAGTACCAGTTGCAAGGATTTAGGTTGTTCAGTCAAGTCTGGCTGCAAGGCCTTTTGTTCCTATTTTTCCTCATGTTGTAGGATCTCTTGCTATAGGAAATCCTAATTTTCCTAATACCCTTGATTCTCAACTTGTTCTGCAATATCAAGAAGATCTTCCAATGTTATATGTGTTGCTTTCTCAGATATATCCTCTTCTTCGACATTCACCTACCCCATTGGAGCTTATGTGTCCCCCTGTGATATTTCTCTAGAGTTTGGGCTTTCCTATAGAGGCATATCAAAGGTTGGCCCGACTGGTCTTGATTTCCTAGGATGTTTTTCATGTTTTTCTTTGGCTACAAGATGAATAGTGTCAGCCTTCCGCTTCCTAGAACTTTGTACTTCTTTTTTTTGTTGACTGCTTTTTAGCTTTTACTTTTCTTATTTATGCTTCTCTCTTATGTGCCTTAGTTTTCATTAGGATGCCAAGTGGAACATCATCATTAGAATCTAGGGAGGAACTTTATTTTTTTAAGTGATTTTCCTCAGAAGAGCTCATTTCTATGGTCAGTTCTACTATAGGAGGGTTTGCACTAGGGCCTGCACCAAAGGTTGAAGCACCAAGGGTGGCTTTAGCGATGTTCAATTTTCTACTAGACCTACAAGGCTAAGGTAAAACTCTAGGTTGCAAATGCTCTAGTCTAATTTGATCAATATTTATGAATTCTTCCCAAGTCATCTTAGATACATCCTGCAGAGACTTCTCAACTAACAATTTAATCAAACAATGGTGGGAAATAGAATTGTCCCTACCTTTCTAAGTCTCGGAAGCCATGATTAAAAGAAGGTGGTAAAGCAAATTCAACACATTCATCCTCCTCTTGTGCCTCATGTGATTCAAGAGTTTAAAGTGAACAAAATGTAGATTTGAGTAGCATCCTTCACAGGTGATATATTTTATGACATGAACAACTATTTGCTTCCATGGCTAGAGCAAAGAAGTTCTTTTTGCACCTTGTTTGTCCACACTCAATGGAGGGTCACCAAGTTCTATAAATTCGGCCCTAGCTGACCTGGCATCTTTGGAAGCAAGGTAATTTTCACCATGAGCTGGAAACCTTGTGAGCTCTGCAGTTCTTTCTTCAGCAGACAATATTTCTAGCCCTTTTGCCATGGATTTTCCCTTAGACAATGTCTAGGAAAATTCTAATGCAATGTCTTCATTAAAACCATTCAGCTTCATGAAATAGTCTAACCAGCCACAGTTTCTAAATTTAGCTTGTGAAGGTGCATCCTACAATAATATATCGTGAACCATGGGTTCATTCTTGATTAACCCACCTCCCATTGTCTGCAATCAAAAATAACTGTACAAATTTTCCTTCCTACAATACTACCAAATTTCCAATGCCAATGTCACCTAAATTTTCCTTTTCTGTTTTACCTTTCCTTTCTTTCTATTTTACCTTTTGGTGACTGAAGATTATGATAGGATCAACAATGTCATTAAATTAATAATAAAGGAAGGTTATGATAGAGAAAAATGGCAGAAATAATTGGTGTCACCTCACACATATGAGTCGTCATCTTACTCAAAATTCAAATTGGCTCGATTTAAATTTTTTGACGTACACTAGTATGGACTGACACGTGGGAAAAACACTGAAATCTTCCCCCCAACCTAAATTTGAGCATGTATCCTCACATGCAAGGTGGTAAGGATGATTTGATAGGGACAAGGAATAATGACATGCTATGGTGAATGTCCATATTAATTCACAACAATTAAATGAATGCACTAAAGACAATTAATAGATAGCAATTAATGTGCACAGACTTGGATTCATGGGAGATTTTTTTCAAATATTGTGGAGAAAGTACCGATCACCTTTTAAGAAATAAGTTGGGAAATTAATGAAAATGAGGTGGAATGAGGTGGAGTCTAATGAGGTGAAGTGATGGAAGAGAGAGAGAAAGGTGGACATGGATGGGTGGATGGGTGAAGAAGTGGACTCCCACAGAAGTGGAAGTCTTTATTATGACAAGTACATACCTTAATTATCCAAAAGGAGGGACACTAATTCCACTTCCCTTGGTTGCAAGAAGCTCAGGTGTTGCATGTTGAGTAGATTTTTGTAGGAACTCCTCTTTGGAAGCTGGCTTGTGATACAATCTGAATCGATGACCATTGACAAGCAACTTAAATTTGACTTGGTCAATAGTAGTGAGTTGAACAACACCATTAGGGTACACTTCAGGAAACTCATATGGTCCTAACCACCTTGTCTGCAATTTTCCTACATTATCCTGATATCTTGAATCATAGAGTAAGGCCCAATCCCCTGGTTGGAATTTCTTGTCCTTGATGAATTTATCATGCCACCTTTGCACTACCTTTGTGTGATGCAAGGTTTCTCTCCTCATCTCATCCAAAAATTTAGCTGCAGGATTCTTTCTTTTTTGTGCCTCATCAACTTTCCTTATGACCAAATAATTAACTATGTCAACATACTAGGGTTTTTGCACATTGATTGAATATAGATGCTTGTCAGGGAAAGAGTCATCTATGGCTTGATTGTTTTCTGATGAAGTCAGCCTTGAAAGAAAATCTGTAACAACATTGGCCTTCCCTAGTTTATCCACAATGGTTATGTCAAACTCTTGCATCAACAAGAACCATCTTGTTAGCCTACCTATGATCAAGGATTTATAAATGAGATATTTACTGGCTACATGATCAGTGTGCACAAATATTTGATAGCCTATAAAGTAGTGCATGAATTTTTTTAGGGCATAGATCACTGCCAACCTTTCTTTTTGTCACTATATAGTTGAGTTCAACTCCTTGCAAGTTTTTGCTAACAAAATAAACGAAATTTTTAATAGTTCCTTATTTCTATCCTAAAAATGATCCTATGACATAGTCAGATGCATCTATATGGATGTGAAAAGGAAGCTCCCAACTAGGTCCTTTGAGTATAGGAGCATGAGTCAAAGCTGTCCTCAAATATGAAAATGCTTTGTCATAGTCTTTTGTCCATTGAAATTCAACATCTTTGGTGAGAAGAGTATACAATGGTTTTGCTATTTTGCTGAAATCCTTGATGAACCACCTATAATAGTTTGCATGTCCCAAGAAAATCCTAACATATTTTTATTTAGCATGTGTGGGAAAATTTGTGATCAACTCAATCTTTCCAATAACTAGTGTCTACTTGAATTCCTTTGTGAGAGATGTAGTGTCCAAGAACTACACCTTCCTACATCATCATGAAACACTTTTTATGGTTTAGAGAGAGATTGTGATCTTCACATATTTGTAGGACTCTCCTGAGATTTTCTAATGCTTCATTGAAATAAGCACCATAGGTGGTGAAATCATCCATATAAATTTCCATGCAATCATGAGAAATGTCTAAAAATATGCTAATGACTACCCTCTGAAAAGTTGTAAGTGCATTGGATAAGCCAAATGGAAGTACCGAGGAGGCATAGGTTCCCCATGGATAGGTAAAGGTGGTATTATCCTAGTCCTTAGGTGCAATTTGGATATGGTTATAACCACTAAAGCCATCTATAAAAGAAAAGTATTTATTTCCTGCAAGTGAGTTCAAAACTTGATTTATGAAGGGTAAAGGAAAATGGTCCTTTTTGGTGGTAGTATTAAGCTCCCTGTAATCAACACAAACTCACCATTTCCATCCTTCCTTGGGTACAATCACCAATGGAGACACCCACTAGCTATTTGAAATGGGGTAGATAAATCCCACATCTAGCAATTTCTACAGTTCTCCTTTTACAATTTCTCTTAGTGCGGGGTTGATTCTTCTTTTCAGCTGTCTAACTAGGGTGCAATCATCTTTGATATAAATTATGTGAGTGAAAAGCTTACGGTTAAATCCCTTCATCTCATGATAGTCCCATGCAAATGCATACTGGTGGGTCCTCAGTAAGTTTTCCAATAACAATTGCTACATTCTTCATTCAGTTTCTTGTTAATATTCATATATTTTCCTTCTAAGACCTATACTTGTGTAGTTAACTCTATCATAGCTACTTCATTAACACATGGTACCTTGAGTTCATATGGCAGTAATGTATGGGAAATACCTATTGCTGCAGGAAGTCTGATTGTAGGAAGAGTAGCTACAAGAAGAGTGGTTGTAGGAAGTGCATTTGCAAGACAAACGACTATAGGAAGAGTAGGTAGAAGTGTCTTGACTAGAACAACATAATGAGAAGATTATGCTTCCTCCACTTCATAATGATTCTATATGATGTTAGCCAATACTTCATCTTCATCTTTGAGTTGCATGAAAGAGATTTTTCCTAACATCATAAGTTGTGCCACAAAATTAACTTCCTCGGCCTCTTCACCAACATGTGGCCATACAAAATTATCATCATCATGGGATGGCTATGCAGGAGGATAAAGATCAAGCTTTTTGATACTCTTTCCATAAAAAATGGTCATGTCTCATGTCCTACATCCAATATATGCATCTGTTATTGCTATCCATGGCCTTCCAAGAATAATGGGATAACCACCTAGTGTGGCTTTAGGAGAGAGAATCATGAAATCTATTGGGTACTCCCATGAGTCTAGAATTACCACAATATCCTTTACTATACCATCAAGCTTAATAGTAGAACTATCAGTAAGATATAGGACAAGAGTAGTACGTCTCATTTTGCAACATTTAATTGTTGCAGGATATCCTTAGTCATTACATTTATTTCTGCTCCCAAGTCAATAAGAGCATTCTTTACTTGGATCCCATTTATAACAACTCCTACCACAAGACTACCTAGGTCATTATACTTAGGGACAACCACTTTCTCAAGCATGATGTCAGCTAGTTGTCCCACCATATGAACCGTAGTGGGGTCTCTCTTCTTTTTGCCTAGTTTCTTGAGGCATGCTTCCTTGATTGCCTTTCCATAGATTGGAACATCATTTATGGCTTGAAATAGGGGTATCGAGACACATATATGCTTCAGTTGATCTATAATGTCAAAATTTCTATCCTCCTTTTCTTCCTTCTTCTTGGAGACTTCTAATCTCTAAGGAAATGGTGGTTCTTGTTTAGTCTTCTTGATTAGGACTAGTTCAGGATTTATAGTTGCAGTGGGCTGAATGGTGGTATTCAGAGGCTCCTCTTCTTCCATAGGAAGCTTAGTGATAATTGGTGTGGAAGGAGTTGGTATAGTATTTCCTGAATGCAAGTGGATGTCACTCACACTCATAACATATGTAGGGAATTGATTTGAATCAGCAGAGTATACAAGTTATTGTTGTGGTTTGTTATTTGGATTGGGTGTGGGTTGAACTGTTAGCTAAGTAGGTTTAGGTGGATTTGAGCTTTAATTATTAGGAGGCATTATATCAGGTTGTTGGGGCTGAGAAGGTCACTATATGTAGCTATTTGGCTAATTTTTCCATTGTTGTCCTCCCCTCCATTGATTTGCTTGCTACCAATTTCCTAGGGGTGGCTGCCAAATTCCTTGAAACTACTAGCAATTCCCCTGAGGTTGTTGCTATTGGAGTGGATAATTTTGATGATTAGGCTAGGTATTTGGAGGATTACTCCATAGTTGGATGGATATGGGGGATACCATTGGTTACCAAATGAATAAGAATTGAAATATGACCCAACAAAAGAGAGTGAATTTGGTGGAATACCTTGAATTGGAGCCCAAGGCCTCCTTTGTGCAACATAGTATAATTTATCTTCTTCAATTTGAATTGGCTTGAACTCAAGTGCAATATGTTTGCTTTCAATATTAGCTACTATTTTGCATTTATAGTCCTTTTTACTGCAATGGGGACAATACTCTGCCAATGTTTGCTTTGCCTCTTTTTTCTTCTTGGCCTAAGGTGCATTAGTTGAGTAGCTAGATTTTTTATAATTTCTTGCTTAAAGTCTTCCAGAAAATGAATAATATCCATTCTTGAAACTCCACTAGTAGATGACTTACCCATGGTAGATTGGTAAGCTCTCCCTTTCTTTGAAGTTGCCCTAGAGTAGTTCTAGCATATCTTCTTGATATCCTCCCAAGGGACTTGGGAGATATCTACTCCCCCCATGAGGTATAAGGAATTAGAGCAACTATCACAAATTTCTTTTAGTAAAAACAACTTTTGTGGGTCTTCATTGAGTATATGGTGTGGAGATTTTTGTAGGAAAAACATAAACCTTTCAATGTAATCCTATAGGCTCTCATCTTCCTTCTATTGCATCCTAAAAATGTCACCTCCTCTCATGTCATTGCCCCTACAATACTCCTTGAATTTCTCAACGAATTTTGTCTTTATGTCATCCCATGTATCCATAGTATCTCTACCTAGGCTCATGAACCATCTTAATGCAACTTCTTTCAGAGTGGTACGAAATAGCTTACGCCTATGGGCATCGGTGGTATAGTCATAACTCCTATAGAGTATATCAAACTCAAATAAGGAGGTATCATAATCTTCTGTGACAAGTCCATAAAACTTGGGAAAGACTGAATCATGGATATTTTTGAGGTTTTCTACTTCATTCTAATAAGCAGTAGGGAAAGGAAAAGCTAGTTGGTTAGGTATGCTTCTATTTGCATCACCCATGCCCGCTTGATGTAGTTACAAAGCAAAGGGATTCTCAAGTTGATTTTGGTCTTCAGAGGAAACTTCAGAGCTAGTCAGATTAGGAAATGCATTAGCAAAGGGGTGTGGATTTTCTTCTTCTCTTGCAGGTTCTGATATTCAACTAGCTGGAATGGATCAGGATTGTTAGGAAGGAATCTCCCATAAGCATCTCTTCTCCTTCTTCCATGCGTGTGGTATCAACTCACTCTCAGCCAGCTCACATAAAGAATTGATAAAGAATAAGGGTATCCATTACTTCCTAAATGAAGGGTATACTAAGAACAACTTTTAGAAATACTACAACAAGAAAACTACCAATGACTCCAAAGAACTCCCTAGTTTGACACCATCCCTAGCAATGGCGCCAAAAATGTTGGCCTTCTATAATGATTTAATAACTAAGCCCTTACAGTTGTGATTCAAAAATTGGACATCTAAACTAAATAGCCATTCTACCATCATGAAGGTGCATTTAACTTGTCAACCTAGGGATGTGAACTTGAAATGGGTTAGCACAGTATGTGCACTAAGGATCCCAAGTAGCCATATTCATTCTACAACTAAGAAAAACATAATACTAAAGGTAAATTGCTTAGAAGGAAATAACATAAGTATTGAACATCAACCAACAACTATGCTAAGTTGAAATGCATGACAAAAATGAAAATCTAAGCAAACAAATAGGAAGCTACTATGCTTGCTTTGGCTACAAGAACAGTCACAAAATGTAATTCTAGTGGTTGTAGGAATAGTCAGTGCCAGATTCTTAACTAATTATAGAAGAAGAAGTAACAATTAAACTGAGGACAAAATTCTCACCAAGTGGACCCCCTTGGATGAGTATCCTTTAAAACTAATGTAAACTCAAATGCATGGACTTGTATCTTCATCTTATTAATTGGAAAACATGAGTACAATAGAGCAGTGTAATTGTATTGCTGAAAACTAAGAATGCAAGTACATCATCAGATCATGCAACCTCCTAAGAAGGAGCATTCGAATATTATTTATATGAAAAGAAGTGCCTAAATAAGCAAGATGGTTAACTCCATGACCTGAGAGGACGCCACTTTAGGGAAAGTAGAGAAAATGGAAAGGTGGTTACACATGCATGTAATTCAGTTAGACATTCTTGCCTCAACACAGATTTAACACAACAGTAATGCCTAAACTCACTTAACATCAATAAAGATCATTTACAAGGTGGTTACAACTCGATTTGCATGAGGAATCTGCCACCATTGAACTCTTTGAATGATTCCCTTCATTGACCTTTGCATGACCACTTTGTTAGTTATTATGGTGAATCACCAGTTGGCAGAATCTTCTCAATCTAGTGGCCTCAAATCATATCTGCATGGCAATATTAGTACGCACAATAATTACATATCTGTAACTATCTTAAAGAACATTCATTAATCCACATGTAGAATTAACACAGATAGTCCATATAGCAGGTCAATGCCATTAAATATTTATAGAGATAAAACTAGGCCCAATGTCAATGGTTTTGAGGAAATATCAATATTCAAACATCAAAGTTCATGACAATTTTGAAAAATAGATCATAAATTTTACCAAAATTAAACCATAAAATAGACTCATCATGGACCACAAAGAGACATTCATGAAATGTATACATCAACACTTCCAAATAATTTTCACATTGTCATGCCACAAACAACCATTGTAACCCAAACATAAATAAAACACTTCAACCTAGAAGCCCAAAAGACACAGTCATGAGATAAAGCATTAGCAGACCAACTTGCAGTAAACACCATCACATAAAGATGATTTGAGATATTATACAAACGCTAAAAGAACATCCACCAAGTTGTAGGAATAGAAACACCAATGTAGAGAAATGCAAAGCATTTTCTAGACCAATCCTAAAAATGAACAAAACTGCCAACTTACTGCAATTACTAGAAACCTCCGCAGTAACACTGGTGACTTGAAAAAGATAGGAATGAAACATCCACAAAAAATAAATACTGAATTGAAAACCACAAGACCATATCTTCAAAGGTAGAGGAATGAAGAGTATTCTCCCAAATATTCTTCAAAGCAACTTCCTATAGTAGAATCTTTTGTCAACATTCAAAGACTAGAACTTCCTAAGGAACAATACATGAGAGATCTTACAACATACAAGAGATGATCAAAATCATCTCTCCAACTTTAGAATTACTTATAATCCTCATCTTAATATATCATTATGATATCATCTCTGTTGACAACAACCATACTCACTACAAATTTAATCATCATCAAACAAGGAATGGCACCCAACCATGAACATAAGAAACATCATTGTTAGGACATCATAATACATCAATGACTACCCAAACTGAGTGTACATCATCATAGATCAATGAAAACACAAATTGAGTGTTGACATCAATGATGAAAAATACAAAACATGGGTAACAAATGTGTAGCAATATCACCATTTGGAATTTATTCCAACACACATCTACACATTCTCCCCCTTTGACATCAAGGACAAAGGGCTAAGGTATTGATTTAAAACATCAACACATACTCAAGAAATTCACTTCTTCAAAAAAAAATTTATATGCTCCCCCTAACAACATTAACCAACCAACTACCTATCGCCCCTGAGAGGTATCTCACATCAATCCAAGAGAAAAGGATTGGAGAGATGGACTAACTATGCATTAGTTAGAAGGAGGTGAAATAACCCATAACTTTTGTCAAAGATACTCAAAATTATCATTTGAAAGAACCTTAGTGATGCAAAGTGTGCAGGGAAGACAAGAGTTTAATGGAAATCTTCTCTCAAATATTCTAAGTGGACTCTCCAATTCCACTATTCTTTCATCAAGGCAACCCAACTAGCCAAGTTGGGCTCTCACAACTAGACATAACCAAAATACTTGGGAATTATTTGAACACTTTCACCATGACAAAACATGACACAACAACCTAACTATGCACTTGAGAACCCTCATTCATCCATCACTTCATTTTAGACCTATGCATTCCTTATAGACCTATCCAACCAGGACAATCAACATAAAATTTTATTAAGGCCTAAAACCAAACAAAGGAACTTGGTTTTAGACACCTAATATGGACCCTTACAAGTCCTCAAATTCACAAGAATAGACACAAAGAGCAGGTGCTTCAAATGATAGGCTTTCAAGCCACAAGGAAGCTTAATTAGGCTTGCACAATGAAGGAACCAAAATATCTATGCACAACCCAACACCCATAAATCCTTCAATAGGTTCCTCAAAAAATCCCAAGACCTCTTTGAAACATTTCAACCATCACTCTTGCATGAACACCCAACATTTTGCAAGTTTCTCATTCCAAAATTTAGTTTTTCGGCCTATCACATAGAGATGCTATGCCTAATTCATCATGGAACACACACAAAACTACATTTTTCCTCTTTAAACCACTGGAAACATAAAGAAAACTCCTAACCCTACCATTCGACCAAGAATCAGTTGTTTTGCATGATGGAATGGAGAGTTATAGATATTTTTGTGACCAAACCCTAGTTTGGTAGGGTTTTAGACCCACTTCTAGTAAAAGGGAGATAACTTTCTTGTTTCTTGATGAAATTATGCCAAACCACCACCAAAAGAAAGTTGACTCCTCCCTCTTTCAATACATATATGTGTGGAGCTTATATAGTGACGTCACATGTCATACAAAATGAAATAGCGGAGAGGAAAACGTAGGAAACTTAAAAAATAGAGTTTCCTATTATTCCAATCTTCACAAAATCTTCCAACAACCTTGCATTGACCACAAAGAGGATTTTTAAGCATGAAAACACCTCTACCAATAGTCCTCAACCAATTTTTCAATGAAGAGACCATTGGGTATATGTTTTACAACTTTAGTTTGAGGAAATTACATAAAAGCATTACTTGGAGACACCAAGTTTAAATTGAACCTTGACTTGGCACCTAATAACACCTAATACAACCTATGAAAAATATTGAAATGGTCCATTGGACCTTATTACATCATAGACACATTTGAAAAAAAACAATAAAAATGATAAAATCCTCATGGAGGCATGAAAACCCCAAGGTGCCCCTACACCATACACCCGAGATTGAAAAGATCTCAAGTTCCACCTAAGATCAGTTACTGCAAAGAAACACCATGATCTTTGATGTCTTGTTCACTCATCCAAGTGTCATCCTCAGGTGGAAGACCATGCCATTTAACCAGGTATTCATTGTAGACCTTCTTTCTTGTCCTCTTCACCTCCTTGGTGTCTCAGATTGCTTCAAGCTTCAAAGGTTCTAAAGGGGGTAAGTACTGCACCCAATCTTCATCATCTTCTATACCTTCACCTGCATCCAAAGATCCCTTAAAGGGGTACAAGTCAGCCACATTAAATATGGGGGGGATAGCCACTCTAGGAGGGAGTGCTATCTCATAGGCATTTTTCCCAAACTTATGGATTACCCTTCAAAGGCCTATCTTTTTAATTTGAAGCTTGGTGTATCTGCCCTTGGGTAGCCTCTCCTTCTTGAAATATGCAAAAACCAAATCTCCCACCTTGTATTGGACATTTCTTCTCTTCAAATCTACTCTCCTTGTATTTTTCCACTCTTCTTAATATTCTCCCTTACTTGTGCATGGATGTACTTTATTTTTGGGGAAAACTCATCTCCTTTTGTACTCCTCCTTTCCATTTCCTTCAAGTATCTCAATTCAAATATACCCCTTGGGCTCATTCCATACACCACCTCAAAGGGAGTTTTGCCTATGCTTTTGTTTAGGGTGTCATTATATGCATATTCCGCTTCGGGTAGCACTAGACCCCAGTGTACACCATGTTCCTTTTTCAAACACCTTAGTAGATTACCAAGCGATCTATTTACCACATCTCTCTTCCCATCCGTTTGAGGATGATAGGAAGAACTATATGACAAATTGGTGCATAAATTTTTCCATAAGGTCCTCCAAAAGTGACCTATGAATTTAGCATCCCTGTTAGATACAATGTTCAATGGAAGACCATGGATTCTAACAATTTCTCTGAAAAATAGTCTTGCAATGTTAGAGGTGTCACTAGTACATTTACAAGGAATAAAGTGTGTCATTTTACTAAATCTATCCACCACTACAAAAACACTATCAACCCCTCTTTGTGTCTTGGGCAGTCCTAAGACAAAGTCCATGCTTATGCTTTCCCAAGGTCTATAGGGTATAGGTAGAGGTTGGTAGAGACTTGCATTTGAATTGGTTCCCTTTGCTCTTTGACATATGGTACAATTCTCCATAAACTTCATCACATCCACTTGCATTCTAGGCCAAAAATAAAACCTTCTAACCTACTCCAAGGTTTTATCAAGTCCAAAGTTCCCTCCAAGACTCCTACTATGCTTCTCCTTTATCAATTTCTCCCTCATAGAACATTTGGGTATGCACAATTGGGCCCCTTTGAACAGTAGACCATCTTGCAAAACATAATCAACATATTCACTATGAAAAGCATTTGAAAATTGAGAGCAAGTATCAAAAGCATCCTTGAAATCCTCATCTTCCTTGTACATACCTTTGAGTGTTTCTATACCCATGCTTTGTAATTGTACTTCTTGGACCATCGTAACCTTTCTACGAAGGGCATCAACAACTTTATTTTCTTCTATTTTCTTGTGTTTGATGGAGAAGGTGTATGCTTTTAGGTATTCAACCCACTTCATGTTCCTTTGGTTCAGCCTATCCTGTCCATTCAAGAAACTAAGTACATGGTTATTGATAAAAACAATAAACTCATTTGGCAATAAGTATGTCTCCATTTTTTGAGTGCTTGAACCATGGAATAATGTTTTAAATCATATGAAGAGTAGTTTATTTCTGTCTCATTTAGTTTTTCACTAAAGAATGTAACCGGTCTCCCTTCTCGGCTTAGGATAGCACCTATAGCATGCCCACTTGGATCACATTCAATGGTAAATATTTTATTAAAATCAGGTAAAGTAGGGATAAGTTGCGGAGATACCTTTGTTTTCAAACATTCAAACCCTTCATTTGCCTCTTTGGTCCATAGGAACTTACTTCTCTTGTCTTCCTTGATTGTGTCCAGAATTGGTGCACATATGTGGCTGAAATCCTTTATGAAATTTCTGCTAGAAGCTTGCAAGGCCATGAAAAATCCTCACATAACCCACTGACTTAGGTGGTGGCCAATTGAGAATGGCCTAAACCTTTGATGGATACATCTTCAAACTACCCTTTGATATGAAAAACCCAAGGTACAACAACTCTTCCTTCATAAACTTGCACTTTTGCAAGTTTATCAACAACTTCTCTTCATGCAGCCTTCTCAAGACCTGGCCAAGATGCTCCAAATGCTCCTCTTTGGTCTTTCTAAACACAAGAAGGGCATCCAAATAAACTACAACAAATTTTCCAATAAAGGGTTTCAATACCTCATTCATTAATCTCATGAAGGTACTGGAGGCATTGGATAGACCAAAACACATCACCATCCATTCATAAAGACCTTCATTAGTCTTAAATTTTTTCTTCCACTCATCACCTTCTCTGATTCTAATTTGATGATACCTACTTTTCAAATCAATCTTTGAAAAATAGCAGGGCCCTCCTAGATAGTCCATGAGATCTTCCATTCTTGCCATAAGAAACCTATATATGATGGTTATCCTATTTATGGCTCTTGAATCAGTGCATAACCTCCATTTTCCATCATTTCTAGGAGCCAACATGGTAGGGACTACACAAGGGCTTCAACTCTTTCTAATTAGGCCTTTATCCAATAGCTCTTGAACTTGTTTTTCTATTTCTTCTTTTTGAGTAGGGGCCATCTTATAAGTAACCTAATTAGGAAATGTAGCACCTATAATTGGGTCTATATGGTGACTGATATCTCTAATTGGAGGCAGGGAACTAGGCAACTCATCCACCATATTGTCATTGTACTTCTCCAACAAGGCTTGGACTTCACTAGGAATAGCTTTCCCTTTCTTTGTGCACAAAATTGACTTGCATTTTGTCTAAGTAACAATCAAGGAAAACCCTAGACCTCCCTCTTCCTTTAAGGTCTACAAAAACTCTTTCTCTCCTACCACCATGACACTAGACCCAAGTTGCTTGTCCATGCCCTCATCCGATAAAGGGTTCAAGGTGAAAGATTCCCCATCCTTGTTTATCTTGTAAGTGTTTTTTCTAGCCATCATGATATTCTCTCCTATCATATTGCCAAGGGCATCCTAGAAGTATGTGGTTAGCATCCATGGGAATAACATCACAAAGGATTTTGTCCTTATAGTCCCCAATATGAAACTCTACCCAAGATTTGTCATTGACAAGCACATGTTGACCTTTGTTCAACCAAGACACCCTATATGTTGTGGGATGAGGAGTTCTTTTCATATTTAGTTTCTCAACCATTTCTAGGGACACCAAATTATCTATGGAGCTTGAATCTACAATCACTTTGCATACCTTTCCATGGGATTTTCATGAAGTTATGAACAAAGACTTCCTTTGGGGTGGCTCCTTAGTGCTTGGAACCTTAATAAGTGTCCTCATCATCAAAATATCTCCAAACTTAGGATCACCAGGCCTAGAAGGCGAGTTCACACTTTGAGCACCTTCTTGTACCAATTGGTTTCTCCTATTCCCACCTTGAGAGCTTGAGGCTTGTTTCTCTAGACATTTGAAGGCCAGGTGTCCAAACTAATTATAGTTAAAGCACCTGTACCAGAGAAGGCATTGGAACCTCTCGCTGATCCATTAGATCTTCCTCTTCTATTAGGCCTCATGCCCTTAAATCCACCTCTTTATCCCTGGCTTGGTTCTTGGCTTCCTTTTGTTTCCCTTTGTGATTTTTGTGACTAATTTCGTCCACCAAAACTTCCTCTTCCTCTAAATTTTTTTCCTCTACCCCTTCCTTGCTGCTCTTGTTTCCTCCTCAACTTCTCTTCATCCCTACATGCCACTTGGAAACACTCTTCCACTATTTTAGGGGTTACTAGGCTTATCTCATCTTGAATTGAAAACCTTTGGCCATTTATGTACCTGACAAATTTCTCTTTTTCATTCTCCACATGACCACACCTCATACTAATTTTATGGACTTCCTCAATATAGGAAGCCACATCCATGTACTTTTTCTTTTGCAATTTCCTAAAAACTTGCACTTCATAATCTCAAGGAAGGAATTGTGCCTTCAATTTTCTTACCATCCTATCCCATGAGTTAATCATGGACTTGCCCATTTTCACCCTTTCTCCTTGAATGTAGTTTCACCATGCTAAGGAAGACCCTTTCAATTTGGTCTTGGAAAACTTGACCTTCTTATTTTCTGCCAATTCCTTATACTCAAAGTAGTTATTCAGAGCATATACCCATTCCATCACTTCTTCAACATTCATCTTTCCCCCATATGTTGGTAGATCCATCTTCACTTCATAGGTCTCTCCTCTTATAGAATGCAAAACACCACTGAATCTCCTTTCCTCAGGAGCCATTCCCTCTCCTTGTGAAGGGTTTTCCTCTTCACCCTCTAACTCTACCTCTTCCTTTAAGGTACTCTCTTCATCAGTAGCCACTCTCCTTCTATCTATGGATTCTAATGCATATACCTTCTCTCTCAAGGCCTTCATCTCCTTTGCAACCGCAAACCCACCTTTTGGAGGAATTGTTTCTTCAACTTTCAAATACTCATAATCTCTTTACAATCTTTGCAATTAGAACTAGCTTTGATACCACTCTGATGTAGAGTGTGCAAGGAAGACAAGACTTTAATGGCAAGCTTCTCTCAAATAGTCTAAGTGGACTCTCCAATTCCACTATTATTTCATCAAGGCAACCCAACTAGCCAATTTGGGCTCTGACAACTATAAATAACCAAAATACTTTGGAATTATTTTAACACTTTCACCATGAAAAAACATGACACAAACACCTAACTCTGCACTTAAGAACCCTCATTCACCCATCGCTTCATTTCAAACATATGCATTTCTTGTACCCCTGTCCTACAGGGATAGTCAACATAAAATTTTATTAAGGCTAGAGAAAGAAAAAAGGAACTTGGTTTTAGACACCTAATATGGACCCTTACAAGTCCTCAAATGCACAAGAATAGACACAAAGAGCAGGTGCTTCAAATGATAGGATTTCAAGCCACAAGGAAGGTTAATTAGGCCTAGATAATGAAAGAACCAAACTATCTAGGGACACCCCAACACCCCTAAAGCCTTTAATGGTTTCACCAAAAACTCCCAAGACCTCTTTTAAATATTTCAACCATCACTCTTGCACGAACACCCAACATTCTACAAGTTGCTCACTCCAAAGTTCAATTTTTAGGCTTGTCACGTAGAGATTCCAAGCCTAATTTTTCATGGAACTCTTACAAAACTCCATTTATCCTCTTGAAACCACTTGCAACATAAATAAAACTCCTAACCTAACATTCCACCAAGAATCGGTCATTTTCCATAATGGAATGGAGAGTTATAGGCATTTTTGTGACCAAACCTTGGCTTGGTAGGGTTTCAGACCCACTTCCAGTAAAAGGGAGATAAATTTCTTGTTTCTTGATGAAATTACACAAAACCACCACCAAAAGAAAGATGAATCCTCCCTCTTTCAATCCATATATGTGTAGAGCCTATACAATGATGTCACAGGCCATACAAAATGAGATAGAAGAGAGAAAATGTAGGAAAACTAGAAAAATAGAGTTTCTTTTTATTCCAATCTTCACAAAATCTTCCAACAACCTTGCCTCAATCAGAAAGAGGATTTTTAAGCATGAAAAAACCTCTACCAATGGTCCTCAACCAATTTTTGAATTAGGAGACCATTGGGTATGTATTTTACAACTTTAGTTTGAGGAAATTACATAAACGCATTACTTGGAGACACCAAGTTTACATTGAACCTTGACTTGAAACCTAATAGCACTTAATACAAACTATGATAGATATTGAAATTGTCTATTGAACCTTTTTACATCATAAACACACTAGGAAAAAAATAAAAAAAATGACAAAAGCCTCATGGAGGCATGAAAACCCCAAGGTGTCCCTACACCACTTAGTGAAGATATTTGTAATCTAATCCTTAGTGGGAAGATACTCATTAAACTTCTTGTTCTATATCCTTCTCTTGTAGGAAGTGATACCTAATATAAATATGTTTTGTCCTTGAATGCATCACCAAATTATTAAAAAAATTATTGCATTGGTATTATAACATAATAATGGAATGGGTTCATCATACACCATTTCTATATCCTTCAAAGTCTAGTTCATCAAAAGAACATAGGTGCAACAAGATGTTTTAGCAATATACTCTACTTCTATTGTGGGCAAGGATATTGAGTCCTTCTTACTGAACCAAGATACCAATATGTCTCCTAAGAATAATGTTCTTTTGTTGGTGCTTCTTTGGTCATCCACACATCCTGCCCAGTCAGCATCAATATAAGTACTCAAATAAAAGTTATAATCATTTTTATACCACAAACCATAATCTAGAGTTCCCTTCAAATATCTGAATTTTCCTATATTACTACTTCATGAGTTTTCTTAGGATTATATCTTGATATTTGACAACCAAACATACTACATGCATAATATTAGGTCTATAATTAGTTATGTTTAATTTAAACCTCCAATTATAGACCTATAAAGAGTCAGATCAACCTCAGGTGACTCATTAGTCTTTCTCAAGTGAGAATTGGTAACCATAGGAGTACTTACTAGTTGTGAATGCCCCATGCGAAACTTCTTCAACATCTATCTAACATACATAGCTTGAGAAATAAATTTACCATCATCTAGTTCAAAATTTTGAAGTCCAATGAAAAAGACAAATTACTAATCATAGACATCTCAAACTCTTTTTGCATATCTTCTACAAAGCTCTTACACATATTATCATCTCCACCAATTATGATGTCACCAACATATACAACAACTATCAAAATATTTTCTTCCTCCGACTTAATGTAAATATTATTATTTACAATACCTTTCTTGAAACCTTGCTAAATTAGGTACTTATCAAATCAAGCATACCAAGCTCTAGGAGCTTGCTTGAGGCCATACATAGATTTCTTGAGTCTTCACACCATGTTTGGATCTTCTAATAGTTGGAAACCATCTAGTTTCCCAATGTATCCTCTTCCTCTAAATAACCATTCAAGAAGGTTGACTTGACATACATCTAATACACGTTGAAATTCTTGTGAGCAACAAAGGTAAGAAACATCCTAATTTCCTCCATTCTAGCTACTAGAGAAAAAGTCTCCTCTAAATCAATACCTTCAACTTGTGAATAACCCTTACGCACCAATCTAGCTTTGTTCCTCATAACTTCAACATCTTCATTCAACTTGTTCTAGAACACCCGCTTTGTTCCTATAAAATTCTTTATATGTTGGTCTGGGAACCAAATCCCATGTTTGTTTTTTTTTTATTTGATTCAATTCTTCATCCATTACCGAATCCATCCATCATGTTTGCTAGCATCAAATTTTTTTTGGGGCTCTACCTTTGACATTTTGCATAGATTTACTTGCTCACTTTATTTTACAAGCTTTCTCCTAGTTAGGACATCCTCATTCTTATCATCAATTATTTGATATGTTGAATGGTTCTTTTGAACATACTTTGCTAGATTCTTAGGGTCCTTTTTTTATTCTTGTTCCTCCCCCTCCTCTTTATTTTCTTCTTCATCTTCTTCTTTAGTGCAATATGGTAAGTAGAATATATTATAGAAGGGATACTATTGATATAAATGGTTCAGCTTTTCCCTATCATTTTCCATAGTAATTGTGAGTAGTGTTAATGATACATATACTTGAAAATAAATATAAAAAAGTATTCACAAGGATTTGTGTCATGTATTTAGTTCATAAAGTAAGAAAAGAGAATTTCAATTAGACTAGAAAAAGTTATATGTATGCTAATGATGATAACCCATCAAACATAGCTATAAAGTATATTACTACTTGAGTAGCCTAATTGAAATTCAAAAGAGATCACAAAATATATAAGCTAGTTAGTGTATATAATCTAGAGATTAATGTTGCATTATGAACCTTCTTAGCCATAAATTTATTCTTTAACTTGGATAATTAGTAGAGTACTTTAAATTTCAATATCCTCCAAACCAAATATCATGTAAGAAAAAATAGTGTATGCATACTTGTATGTATGTATACTTACACTTACAAAAGATTGTGACCTGCTATGAAATGGTGTTAAAGGTCCATAGGATGGAACAAACAAAATAATTTAAATATAAAATTTATAGTGGGAAGAAGATTTATTTAATTGAATAACTTTAAAATTGTGGAGAAACAAATAATTGTAAAAACTAGATCATAAAACCTACACCTATCCATTTAGGTTTTAATCTACCTATGACCAATCTCAACAAACATGCTCTACCTTTCAATCACTCTTTCTTACCAAACTTTGGTTTCCTTTGTTTCTTGTGTTTCTTTGTCTTTTCTCTTGTAAATCTATGCCTAAGTACAACTTTAATGAGGTTGTGGGTGTTCAACTCTCCTTGCACATCATATTTGTTGTCCTTTGCCAACAAATTTACCCTAAATGGGTGGGACACCATGCCCTATTAAAGTCATGATCATCTTCTCCCTTATTTTGTGTTTTTTCTCCATTTTAAGGGTTGTCTTCCTAGTTGTGTGAATAAGATTTCACTTATTAATTATCCATCCTTCTTTGCATTTGGGTGAAGAGAATAGCACACCCTTTCCCATTTTTTTTTCATTTGTTTATTTTATCTTTAATTTTATATTTATTTTATATTTTCCTTTCTAAGATCATTTTTAATTATCAACATTTGTTTATAATATTTGTATATAAGACACTCAATCTATAACTAGAGAAAACACTAGTCTACAACTAATAACTTTTATAGAATGTCTATAAGAAGTTTGTTTGACTATCTTTCCAAAGTGTAGGGATCAACTAAATGTTAGGGTAACAACTTGCACCCAGTGATAAATCCATCTAGTTGTGATTCATACTTAGAGATACAAAATGAAGGTTAAATAGCTTTCGAATTGTTCTCAAAATAGAATTACTAAGTCTGCATTGTTGCACCTTTGTACTTGAATAACCATTCTAATTTTTCACATGCATGTCACCACAATAGTATTAGCATCTAATTAATCTTAATGATAAGCATATATGTATAAATATTATCTTCTAGTAAACTAAAACAAAACCAATTGATTCAAAACCTTTTAATTACTTAAACAATAGTAACAATTAGTGATTAAAGTATTAATTATATAAAATTAATACAACAATATTTTTTGTCCATGGATTGGTGTCTGTTTATTCTAACAATATAAAATGCAGAGTCTATGCGACTGAGCCAAATATAATTGCGCTGAAGACACCTTCCACTCATTTACAGATACCCACTTCCTTACATTTTTCAAGTTGAGTGGAGCTTGAGTTTCAGTGTTTCAGGATGAGAGGTAAGATAAGATGTCAATCATCCAGCCAATCCAAACTGAACTGTGCCTCCACAATTTCAACTCGAAGCTCCGTAATAGAAATTTTCTGGGCCCGCAACCATTGCTTCGCAACCTTCTCATCACATATAACATGTTTGAGGGAATTCAATTCGCAAACAGCTCTCGGTAACCTAATCAAGCGAGAACATTCTCTCATGTCGAACTCATTCAATTGTTTTAGTTGCCCAATTTCCTCGGGAAGTTCTCTCAGCCCCTCGCAGAATGAAATGTCTAGACATTCCAACTGCCCAAGTTTTCCAATTGATGGTGGAAGCTCTTTTAGTCCTGGCAATGCGGACAACTTTAACATTTTTAGAGAGCTCAGATTGCCAAGGTCATAAGGTAATTTCTGGATCAGGTGGCAATTTGTAATAGACCACATCTGAGCAGAGGGCATATAACAGAAACTCAGGGGCACCTCGTCCAAACTGCTGCAGTGGTCCAGGTTAAAACTTCTCAAGTTTACGTTGTTGAATGTGGATGTATATTCAAACCCTTCGCATAAGCTTAATGATAGCTTCTCTATGTTTGATAGAGCATTGCTTTCTTTCCGAGTAGGAAGTGCAATCAACCTCTCCAAGCGGACGCTTTTGAGTTTAGTGAGGGAAGATAAGACATCTAGACCTTTTATCGTTCCCCTCTTTGTACTGTAATTGAATACCATGAGACATTTTAGCTTCTTCATAGATTTCAGAATTGGGGGAAGAAAGCATTCAGTTGAAGTAAAGTATAACAAGAGAGCCTCTGCCTCAGGGAAATTCATCCCTTTCCAGTAATTCTCCTCCATAGGGCCTGCTTAAATGAATCAGAAAGGAAATCCAATTAGATCATTGTGCATGGTGGCTATGGTTGCTATTTATTTGGGTTAAATTATCATCGTATTGAAGTTGAATACAGGAGATGGAAAAATGCAAGCAGAAAAGAGTGCTTGATGTTACACTATGAAATAAAAGAAGTTGAGAATTGAGAATACTAGTGTTCCATTGTCCTATTTATGATAAAGTAAGACAAGAACACTGCATATATCGACAAATTTTGAGTATTTTACCTAGGATATTTAGTCTACCCCAAAAAAAAAAAAAGTTTAGAGTAAGTTCATATTATTAGAAGTACAAATATTTTAATATACATGGCAACAAAGTTGCTGTCAACACTAAAAGAATTGACAATTATGTCAAAAAGAACTTTTGGTCAATTTGATGAAAATAATATGTAAAATATATTTTGGTTTAAATATCATATTGTAAGATTTGACTTGATTTAGTAAGATTTGACTTGTTTAGATGACTCTTTTGGAATCACATTAATAGGTGGGTTTTATTGAAGAAACTAATATGATTTCAGATGAACCATCTAAACAAAACAAAACTTAGAATGTGATATTTAAGGTAATGTGATTTCAGATGAATCATCTAAACAAAACAAAACTTAGAATGCGATATTTAAGCTAATGTGATTTCAGATGAACCATCTAAACAAAACAAAATTTAGAATGCGATATTTAAGCTAATGTGATTTCAGATGAACCATCTAAACAAATCAAAACTTAGAATGCAATATTTAAACTTTCTAATAACAGACTTTTGCAATAACTCACCTATGCAAATCGAGAGGAATTGAGCATCGAATGCTGTGCCATTAAGCAACTCCCCTTTCTGTGACAAGCTCTGCTCCTTCCTAGGCATCATGAACCTTTTCTTGTGGACTACACTGTCTGGGCACCCCAAATGCAAGGCCAATTCTCGCATTACATTATTCTGAGAAAAGTATAGCTCTGAGGTATTTCTGTTTGTGATTGCTGCTTTGCTCCTGATAAGTGCTACAATGTCAACTTAATGTTTAAAAATGATACCAATAAAGCGAGTATATCGAAAAGAAAGGTAATTACCCTGAAGTGCTAGTTAAATTCAAAATATTTTTCCTCGCAAATTCTGACAAGATTGCAAATGCATTATCCCACTGGAGATTCCGAGCATAAACCCAAATGTCCAACAGTGCATCAGCACAGATTTTCCTGTCCTCTGGAAATAAACCTAAATCTTCGAAACATTCTTTGGCAACATCATCTAATGAATCAATAGCAATCTCCAATAGTCTAATAAGCCCTCGTTTGTGATAATCTGGTTTGCATTCTCCTTTTGAAAAACAAATCTTTGCTCTCTCCCAATCCTCATGGGATTTCCCATGCAAAGAACTTCCGATCACCTTTAGAGCAAGTGGTAGGCTATCACATTCGGCCTGCAGCTGTAATCCAAAAAATGGCATTTATCAGATGACCAGTTAGAGGGAAAACAAATTGTGTATGTAATTGGAGCCATTATTTTGGCAGATAACCTACTTTCAACTTCAACTTTACCTAAAATACTATTCTTGGATCAATAACATATTAGATCTAACCATTTATTTTATTCATTGTGCATAACCGAGTTGTCTCAATCTTTCTTGAACATTCCTTATCTGTTCAAGCTTAAGGACAATAAAAAAAATAGGAAATTTTCATCGTTGCACTTTCCCTTCGTTACTTTGTATATGAAGATATTGACCATAAGATAGGGGCTGCTTAGGAACGGTGAACTAATTTTTTCAAAAATAAATCCCTCATTAATTGGACACATGAAAGTCTCCTATAATTGTAGGAGTTTTTAGTCATTAATAACATTTTTTTCCATGTTTTTCAAATGTGAATACCTGCTTCTCCCATTTCAATTGAAAAAAAATTTCCAATGTAAATTCTAAATTACTTTTTATGTACCATATGTTTTTTTAATGATCAAAAGAAAATTATAAAATATTAGATTTTAATAATGAGGCATAATTGATTTCCTGAAAAGAAAAGATAAACCTCCTTTACCAAATTTGCATTTGCATTGCTTGGAATTGATGTCTGTCTAAAAGTCCAGAAGCAGAACAATGACAGTGCATCCTCTTCGCAGAACAATGGCAACTGATACACTTGAGTGGACAGGGTTGCAGGGATAGTAGAATTGTCTCTGGTCGTTATAAGAGTTTTGAATCCTGGCCCTTCAAATAGTAAATTTTCCAGATCTACTGTGGACCAAACATCATCCAAAATCATTAGTGTTTGCTTCGTTTGCCTTAAAATCAACTGCTTCAGCTGCATGCGCGCATCTTCCAAATTCTGAAATTCTTGTTTCTTCGTTCCAGGAAGCTTCTTCCAGATAGTCCCCAAAATCCTCTTTAGGTCTGGAGACTCTGAGACGGTGATGAAAATCACATTGTTGTCGAAGTATTCTGATATCAATGAAAGAATACTTGAATTTTAGATAACTAATCTTAGCATGCATCAAAAAGGCTTCTCATAAATATCTTACAATCGTTTTATCTATATATATTAGTTTATATGGATATCAAAATCATGATCATTCACTGTGGGAAAATTCATGTCATGATAAATGTACTTCATGGAAAATTCACCAGCAGCAATTCATGGCGACGAATTTTCCTGTCGGAATTGCTGGCGATGATTTGTCTTTATATAAAAAATTAAACAATTTGTCTAAATCAGAAAGTTGTGTTCGGCTAAACAGTCACATATGGGGATCCCATTCTCAAAGCCATTTAGATGTTCAGTCTATCTGAATCCGCCTCTAGAATTTGAATTTTGATAAATGACTTTTTTATCACATATCATTATCCTCACCAATTGTACTCAAACCAATTGAACTAACTATTTGACTATATTAATATTTAAACACTGTACACCAAAAACAGTTTAATTAAAACTAAACCAGATCACTATACCGACCGTCATAGAGAAAAGAATAATACCTCTAATTTGATGATCATTGAAGAGAGCCAGTGCCAGAGTAGTTTTACCTTCACCAGCCATGCATTGCACCACAACAACTGACACTTCGTTCTGTATCAAAAGTCCCTTCAAGCACTCAATGCATTTCTCTAATCCCGCATAAGATTGAGAATCTAGTGGAACAACATACGTGGAATCCTGCTCCATTTCAATACTGTCAATAAAATGAACCGAATCCATGATTTGAGATGTTTACAAACTGTTAAGTTTCTCTGCAATTTCAAACGTAATTCTACCCATTCTTGTATCAAGATGTATTTTATATAAGTAATAGACGCGGCGAATGAACATTCCCCTGGATTTCCAAGAAGTTGTAGTGGAAGCAACGTGTCTACCTGTATACACGTTATCTCGTGCCATCCATGAAATTCACAGGTGCTTACAGGGCAAAAGATTTTCATATAAGTTGCTTTGGTTGCATCGCCCTGGGCTCTTTTTCTTTCTGACAGAGATAATAATGACATCTGTAGTTGCTTGGAACCAACTATCATCTCTCATTGCTTAAAACAAAAGCACCTATTAGCTGGCCAAATTTTTATGTGTATGTAAATTGGGTGACAATTATTTACTAATTAATATAAATTAATTTGTAGAATGTACATTATTTTTTGTTTATACTATTTAATAAAGAAGACGATAATTTTATTATTTTTCATATTATAATTTTATTTTGTTTAGTTTATATTGTAAGAAATTTCTGGATTAAAATTATGTTGTAATTTTTACATAAACATTTCGGATTGTACTTCATGATCCATCATCATCTCTCTAATATGTATCTTGATGATGGATCATAGAGTATGATCCTGAACTTTATGTAAAAACTGCATCACAGTTTTAATCCAAAAATCTTATTACAATATTGACATGGACTGTGGAAACTTTATAATTTTAATTTGTTTAGTTTATTTAATAACTGCAATTAAAATGGTTAATTTTAACAATTTTTTAATTATATGTTTTAAAAAGTTTGTTTTAAGCAATTAGAAGTGACAATCTTAACTTTCTTTTTATTAAAAGTGAGAATCTTCCTAAGTAAGTTACCTGAATAGCATAAAGAAAATATAATGATAGTTGAAAAGTTGTAAAATTATTATCTTCTTAACTAAGTTATTAAAGAGTAAAAAGAAAACAAAATACTTTATATAAATTATTTTTAATTAAATAAATGTCATTAATTAATAAATCTTTTAAAGAAACCAACTTTAGATTTATATCAAAAACAACTTTCCAATTAAATATTTGTAAAAGTTTGTTCTAAGCAATTAGACATGATAACTTATTTTTTATTGAAAATTTATAAAAAAATTCTTCCTAGTAAAGATGTGGATTAACATAAAGAAAGTATAAGGATAATAAGAAAGAAATAAAATTATTATTTTTTTAACTAAATTATTGAATAGTATAAAGAAAATAATATAATTTGTATAAATTATTTTAAATTACTTATTAAATATCATTAATAAAGAAGTAGTTAATTTACATAAATAAAAATAACTCGCATTTAGGTGAGGGCTTAGTTCGATTGGCTAAAGCACAAGATGTCATGAGGTCCAGTCTCCCCCTCCCACAGAAAAACATGTTCTGCCAAGTAGAATTTTTTTTAATGAGATAACTTAATTTTGTTTGAGTTGGAGGTGGTGATAAGAGATGAAAATGTGGAATCTGGATGACGCGTACCAATCAGTCTCAACCAAACCTTTAGGTAACCTGCTTCTCAACTATAACGAAACCAGAGAGACGTATGGTAAGGGTGCATTATTTATTTAGTTTTTTAAAATTTTGTGTCCTTTTTCATATCGTTAGTAATTATCAGTATGTATGTATTTTTATTTATAATCGGTAGCATGATTATATGTTAACATATTTAATTATGATATACTTTTACTTCATAGCTATTGGTTGGAATAAAGTTTGTAATCTATGGAGTAGCGTTGTTGACATTCAATTGTGAAATTAGAGAAACCATTGGTCCACTATTAATAAATTTTATAAAATTTCTAAGAGGAGATGAGAAGTTTACTTGACTATCTTTCCAAAGTGTAGAGATCAACTATGGGTTAAGGTTACAACTTGAACATAGTAATAAATTCACAATCGGATGATCAATCTAGTTGTGATTTATACTTAGGGATATAGGGACAAGCTTAAATGAATTTTTTTAAAAATCTCAAGATAGATCTGCTATGTCTACATTGCCACAACATTGCACTCACAAACCATTCCATTTTCTCACATACAAGTCCCTATAATAGAATTAGTATGTGGTTAGTCCAAAAGATAATATATATGTATAAATTCCATGTCATAGACTAAAATGGAACCAATTACTTCATACCCTTTTAATTACTTAGTAATTGTAACAATTAATGATTATAATATTAATTCTATGACATTAATTATTGAATCCATACAAATATTCAAAAGAATCAAGTATGGTTAGAGCACTAATATTTGGTTTTGTACCTTACTCCAAATCACATTAAGACATCAAGCATTTAACATTAAAAAAATGTATAGAGTTTGTATAGATGTGAGATCCTCCCACCTCTGAGGCTAAGATGACTTAATCAAATAAGTGGGGTAATTCTAATTTGATTACTTCCTTGACATTTTATGTGGCACTATATTCCACAAATTGGTCCCAAAGGACCTTAGCCTAATATATATTTTAGTTGTGAAATGGAGTACCACGTCTATCCATGACTCAAGTAGATTCCTTTAACCTCTTCTACTTGTAGTTCCTTCCAACTAATTACATGGGTGGGTCAGGTACATATTTCTCAAGAAAGGACACATGAAAAACATTATATATGCAATAGAAAGATATGGGAGGATTCAGTTGACAAACAACATAAATAATCTTAGTTACACAAAGGAATGCCTTGTCCTCTAGTACAAATTATCTTGGAGTTCTCTTTGCATCTACCTAGCTCTTTTGATCCAAAGATTTATTTAACCTTTTTATGATAATGTCTACTTGTTAGTCATACTTTTGAAGTATCTAAAGGCTTATGTTTACTAAATTGTCCAATCAATCCCATCTAATTGGTATCTTGCTCTTTTTGTCATAGAACAGTTCAAAGGGCACCATTTGAACAGAGGATTTGTAGGTTTTATTGTAAAAAAACTCCACCAATAGAAAACTCGTTCCACTTAATCAATTGGTCGATTACAAACATTCAGAGTATATCATTCCTTAATCTAGTTAACTCTCTTAGTTTTACCATGTATTTTTTGATGATAAACTATATTAAAATTAGGTTTAGTTCCTTGAGTTTTTGTTAGAGTAATTTAGAACTAAGAGGTGATTGATTTTTTTCTATGATAAATTATTATCTCTACCACCTCATGCAATCTAACTACATTCTTAAGGATATTTCTTGCTATAGCTTGAGCATCATCCTTAATATTTCCAAGTATAAAGTGTGCTACCTTAGTTCACTAATCCACTACCACTAGGAGGCTATCACAATTGAGATGGATTTTAGGCAGACTCACTAATGAGTCATAAAAAAGACTAGTTCCTTGCTTTTTTTTCGTTCTTTTTATCAAATTTTTGTTACATTTCCAATAAATTTCTAAACCTTTATGTATATACTTTAAATGTTTAAGAAAAATTGAAGATGATATGATACATACTATGAAAGAATGTATGATCTTTGAATTTTTATCAAATTTAGTAGAATTTTATGACTAATTATAATTGTTAATATTAAAAATGCCTTCAAAATAAGACTAACCCTTGCAATCAAGAACCTATCAACCCATAACAAAAATATTCTTAACTTGTAGCAAAATGATATCAGTTAAATATAGCTAGAGGAGGTGACCAACTTCAACACATATGTATGTCTCAAAGATGATAAGGAGTGATGGTATGAGGATGTGGACACGAATATCCATGTGTTGTTCCCTACCTTCAATAAATCATGGGAGTAACAAGAGGCATGATCTAACAGTGATTAGTGGCTTGAATTAAAGCTTTACATCCTATTAAGCATGTTTTCATTATAACACTCTTCTTGATTGTTGTAGAGTCCTTATTGGACTTGAACACTTCTAATTCCACTTTATTTAACATTTCTATTAAGTTAAATAGTTGGTACTCTTCCTATTTTCTTAGAGGAGTTGATAGTTGCTCATAGTTTTTTATAGTTTTTGAATAACACAACTCTCACTAACCTTATATATGGGGATACTCTTGTGAGATACCAACTACTAGGTTTTTGCATGAAGTTAGATTGAATATTAGATTTTTTGTACTTTGTTCTAAAGTTTTATGTATGTGCAGATTACAATAAAGAAGGATACTTCAGTTGCATGATTTTCTAAGTTAGTATTTGAAAGGAGACATTGTGGATTATGGAAGCTCTAGCAAGGACCACTTGAGGTATTGTAGAATACATGTTATCTTAAATGATTAGTTAGATTATGGATTGTAATTTCTGAATTACAGTTTCCAATTCACGTTAAATTGAATTCTATATTGTGGTTTCTAAAATGAAGTTTCTAATTTACACTATTTTCAAAGCTATTAAGTGATTAGTTGAGTAGGTAATGTTGTAGCATAGGGATACACTAGTTACAATATATGGAAAGATATTTACACATATCGATTAATAAGGTCAATTAGAGTACAACTAGTATTTTCTTACCCCATTCTCTAAATATGAATTTATTCAAGTTAGGAAGCTCTTAGATGAATTTACTCTTCTTCAATTACTTATATGTTACACCCCAATTGTGTAATTACTATTGAATATTACTATGTAGGGTAAATATGAATGTAATGTGAATTCTAGAGATGAATAAATTATGCTTGTACTTTGTTATCAATGCATTATGAATGATGTTATCTCATTTGATGTTATGGGAAATATTGCATATATGTGAATGGATGATTATTGAATTTATATTCTAAATTTGGAGATGTATTACATATATTGCATATTTTGTGAACAACTATGTAACACAACAACCCTTCAAAGAAGTAAAAATTCCTAATTTTTCACTTTGTGAGTAAATAAACTACGTAACAAGCCATTGCAATAAAAAATTTCTTTTCTTTATTAAGAATATATGAACAAAGATACCATAACATAATATAAAAGGAACTCCTTTTCAGTACAATAATTTCAAAAGTTACAATGATACAAGAATGCATACATTTACATATGTATAGCTCAATGAGCTTTAGAACAATTAACTTATAGACAGCCCAAGATCCTTCCTTTCAAATATTGGTTCTTCTGTTGCCTGTTGTGGAGGAGAAGCATCACTCAAGCACTTTTCCACCAACCACAGGCTCATATGTGGTCCCATGCACATCTATCATTTAGTATATTTCCATTCCATTTGATGAAGAGATTAGTAGAGTAACCGAATAATGACAACCAATTGAGCATAGTGCTGTGTCCTACATAACTAGAACTTGTACACCCACAATCTGGAACTAACATGTAATATTGGATCATGGTGAACTAACAGTGGAGCCAGAGGCAATCACACTACTTTGGCCAAAGTGTTCTCAAACGGTAATCAAAATAAAGGTCATCTATCACATACAATACGTAGGGCCGATTTGACTTAAGGCCATCTTAAACTATGCATAGGTATTCCCTTCAATGGATAATCTATCACCCTAGAGATAACCTATCACCATTTCTACAAACTTGAAATAAATCTACTTTAACAAAGTAAATACACAAGCTCCCTCCCATACTGGATAAACAATCCTAGGAGTAAGCACAAGCTAACCTAGTTAAATCAATAACTTACCTAAGAGTAACATATAAGCCACTCATGTTAAATCATATCTAGTATGTAATACTTCTAACAAACACAACCCTCCTATTATGGAGTACATACAAGCACATCATAAAAATAGCATACTAGCTTCTTATTCCTTTTCAAAGCATTACTATTTTCTCTAAATGAAAGTACTTATAATAGAAAAATCACAACAAAAATGGAGAACAATCTTTCAAAACTAAAAAAAATGGAGAAGAAATATCCTCATGCCTGTTTTCACTATCCAATCAAGTGACTACAAATCAGTATCCCACAACAACAAATAGCTGAAACTTGATTCCTTTAACTATACCACAATAACTCTCTTCTCTCAAGTTGATGATATACTTCACTCAAAATAATAATTCCCTGACAAATACTCTCATCCCTCTCTCAAATTAACAGAATATTAAAAAAATGAATTTCAAAGAAAAATGTATAAAACAATGTGCACAAAGCATATGGGATGCATCCCATACTAGTGAGTTTGATCTACTATTTATATAGCAGAAAAGGAACTCATCATCCTAGAAAATAGGCATGGGCGTTGACAACAATCACCATGCAACACTACTCACTCCACACAGCCAAAAGGTGGTGAGCTAAGAAGGACATACTCTACCAAACAAGACTAGAGATCAACCTCTCAAGGTGACATCAATGAAAGATCATTTCAAAACAACACATGTTGAGAAAATATGAAAGATCATCTTGCAGGTATCTTGAATAAATGATGAAAAATGTAGTTGCAGGCCTAAGCCATTTTTCTGTGTCTACAATTTACCCCTAATTGACATAATGTCATTTCGGCATTTGTGTCAAATAATTTTGAATAACATGCTCTAGTTGTGCCCTGGTGTGAAATAGGTAAGGGTATGCCCCCTCAGGAAAAATGACAAATTTTTGAAAAATTCAAAAAAAATTGGAAATTGTCCTGATTAGGTAATTTGATAGCTAGAAGTTCAATGGTGGTTCAAAAGAAATCAGTTTCGATGAGGTTTGGCAGTACATTATGCTTCAAAGAAAAATCCTAAAAACCCCTACCTATATAAATAGAAATTGGGTAAAAGTGAATTCATTTTTACCCCTCAAGCTTGAAAACAATTGATTTTTCTCTAGAGCCATCTAGCAAAATGTCTCACATTCCGTACATTGAGCATCACAAATATCACATCAGGACCTTCCAACGGCCAACTGACATAGGGCCCCCCATATGTACCCTAAATTCAACTTTAGAAATTTGAATTTTCACACATTTCTAGGACTGATAAAGTTTAATTTTCATATGCATCATTTCTTATGAGCCACAAATGCATTTGTATGCAATGCATTTTTCTACGATATGACACATTTGTGGAATCACATGGGGAGTCAGTTTTGTTCTATTTTTTTCAACACATTTGCTTAATTTAGCACCACATGTGTTTTCATGAGTAGTATATGCTAGGGTTAGTGATGCATACATAATAGAACGCCACATTTTATAATTTTGTAATGCATATGCATGGTTTGTAGTATTTGCTGAATTGTTTGACACATGTGTGTTTTTGTGACACATTTGCAATGTGCACTACATTTTTCAAATAAAATGATGCATATGTTTGTCAAATTTTTTGAACTTTTGTAGTGTTAAAAAATGGCTTCATGTTTCTGACACAAGGTATTTGTTATGCACTTGAAGTTTGTTTTGGATTCGATATATACCTGAGAGTTGAGGCCGACCACTTATGAGTTGTGGGACTAGTTCACTAGTGAAGACAAAAGGTTGATATGACATCTTGGACTACATCATGTGACATTTATGCCCAACATTCGGGCAAACCAAGGGATGCTTACTACACTCCTTGAGTGATGGCACTTAGAGACTTTATCTTTCCATTTGCTCACAGGAGAGGTGACAGTTACATTAAAGGATGTGTATAGGATACTTAGATTTCCTATCAGGGGTGAGAGGGTTCAGTATGATACCCAAAGGGGTTATAGTGAGATCACCTGCTACTATGTGTATGAGGATATCAAATAGCATGGTATCGAGCACTATGAGATCAGATGGCATGTGCTTGCAGAGAGATACAAGTGGATCAATTGTTTGTTGTGTACTCTAATTGGTGGGATTGTACTTCCAAACTGTTGAGGGAATGGGTTTCTTGTGAGTTGGGGTGAGATGTTAGTGGGGATGTTGGAGAGGGAGGTTGTGTATGCATGGGGCCCCTGTCTACTGGCAATGTTGTACTTCCACTTGTATGACATAGCTTATTAGGAAGTACAGTCCATGAGTTGTGGGACTACACTATTGATGATTTGGGCATGGGAGCACATTGCTATTTTTAGTCTGGCAGTTGTACATGAGCTAGATGATCGATCCCCCTATGTATTTTCGTATGTCAGGACCATTACACAAACATATGTGTGAGATATAGGATATTGGAGGCATGTGATTGATACACTTGTGCAGTTTATTTGGAGGCTATACATGGATTGTGCGTAGTGGCAAGATGAGGGTTGAAACTTTCCCTTCTGTCAATAGACACAATATCTAATTGGGAGGACTGTTGCCACTACTCACATTAATGAGAGACACTTGCCTAATAGAGTGCTCTAGCAGTTTGGTGAGGTTCAGGATGAGTCATGGAAGCGAGCTGAGTTCACAAGATCTTCGAGGGAGGTTGCTTTATGGGGTCCCCAGATTCTTGTAGCAACAGTCAAGGTAGAAATTGATGCACTACAACTAGTGTAGTGGGCATGGAGGGGTGGGCTAGCAAATGTTGGTATGATAGTAGCTTATCATACCTGGTGGGAAATGCATAGACTGATGCCATAGACAAATCATGATCAGCCATTACTTGTAGAGCATTGAGGTATAGGCCCAAGGGGCCGATGTGGTGGTAGAGGAGGTAGTCAGTGGTCGAGGTGGTAGAGGTGGAGGTGATGATGGTAGAGGAGGAGGTGGGAGGGTGGTCAACAAGATTGACAAGGTGGTAGAGGCCGAGGTAGAGTATTTTCACCCATCTGTGAGGGGCGAGGTAGAGGGAGAGGTGTTTGGAGAGGAGGAGGCCGTTAGTGAGGAGGCAGTCATGGAGGAGGTTGTTGTAGAGGAGGAAGTTGGGGAGGAGGCTGTTGGAGAGGAGGTTGAGTTAGATGCCCTTGATTTATTAAGGGCAGGATACTAGGATGTGGATGATTTCCCTGAGGAGGAGATGGGAGATTAGGAGAGAGAGCTCTGAGGCTGGATTTTTGATGAGTGGGATGTAGATGAGGGGGAGAGGCCATCGCGAGAGGAGGGTCCCATAGATTAGTGGCTAGCTAATTTGCAGGCCCATGTAGAGGCCTTGGAGGAATGGGTTAGAGCGGTGGCCATAGAGAGAGATGAGATGTGGTTAGAGAGGGATAGTGCCTATCTGGGTAGAGATCAGGCAGTTGCATGGAGATAGGAGATAGAGCAGAGGTTTGCAGAGTTCACCGCTCTTTGCACTGGACTAGCTGCAGATATGGCTCAAGAGTTGGTTAGGACTGGTGATCGAGATAGATATTATAGAAAGTTGTATGAGTAGAAGGTACCTCCTAAGAGATGAGATCCTAGTGCTTCATAGGTGCTCAACAGTAGATGAGTTTTTTAGGAGTTTATGTTCAATCTTTCCTATATTGTTATTTCCAACTTAGTTAATACAAAAAAGAAAATATTGCATGCCTAGATTTGTGGGATGTTCTTTGTGCTTCCACATTTTGTGTATTCCCCTATTGTGTTTTGGGGAAACATAGCAGTAGCTTTGTGGCTTTCATTTTATTTAAATTGCTAACACCTCCTTGGGTTTCTCTAGATCAAGATCTCATCCATCTTGAGCTTCCCCTTGGATTTCAAAGCTTTTAGATTCAAATCAATACAAGGGTTGTCTAGTGTTATGATAAACCCCTGAGATTGAATTTTGATGATATTTTATTGAAGGAGTTGTGTGAAAATTATTTTATTTTATTTTCTCTAAAAATGGATTAATTGGTAGGTTTAGCCAGTTCTAGCCTAGTCTTTCAAAGCTTCATGAATGGATTTAATAATAGTGGCTTCCTTTAATGGAAGAGAATTTAGAGATTTATCCCTGTGCAAGGAGCTTTTCTTCTATGGTTTTTGACAATAAGAAAGATAGAAATGTTATCTTTAAATACATTTGGTTGTGGGGAGGGAATATGTTATGTTAAAATCCTGGCATCAAAACATTAACATAGCCACTGTGTCATTTTTAGCTATGTCGATTTGGGTTCACCTCCTAAATATTCCCCTTCACTATTGGTTTGAGTCTTGTTTTGTCACAATTGGAAACTCTATTTGTAACTTTCTATCTATAGATGAAGATTCAAGAAACTTCATTCATACAACCTTTTCCAGGATTCCAGTAGAGTTGGACACCTCCAAAGACCTTCTAGCAAAAATAATGTTGAATGCAAATGGCCACTTCTGGTCGCAACCTTTGGACTATGAAGGTATATCTTTCAAGTGCAGAAGATGTTATATCACAATAGAGTGTTCAAATGTTAAATCTTAGCCAAAATGGGAAGCTACATGGTGGAAAGATACCTCCCCTAAACATTGTGTTGTTGTGAATTCACCCAAGAGTAGTGTTTCCACTTCAAATAAGAGTTACAATAAAAGAATGAGGGGGAGATAAATGAGTTTTCCTCAAAACTAATGGTGGATCAACAACTACCCCAGTTGAGTGACTCTTGTTGCTTGGATCGAGCAACTGACATTGTTGATACTTCTCAAAGGCCCTCTCCTTTATGGTCACTACTAAATAATCAACCATTCAACACACAAGCACAAATTATTAGTGGATGGGTCCAACACTGAAGAGATTTAGGATGCTTGAAAGCAAGTTTTCCCCAACTCCAACAACCATAGGTCTAAAGTTGAGCAAAGAAGAGTGCAACAACAATGTGGATCTAACCATGTTTAAGAGTTTGGTTGGAAGCTTAATGTATTTAACTATAACTAGGCCTGATATAATGCACAGTGAGTCTTATTTCAAAATTTATGGAGACTCCAAGGGACACCCATTGGCAAGTGGGTAAAAAAATCATGATGTATGTAAATGGCACCAAAGAATATGGCATTTTCTACATAGTAGGAAATGATTTTGAAATGATTGGTTACACAGACAGTGATTAGGAAAGAAGTTTGGATGATAGGAAGAGCACATCAATGTGTTTCATTTGGGTTTGGGAGTCATTTCATGGGATTCCAAGAAACAATGCATAGATTCCTATCTACACCAGAGGCTGAATATATAGCAACAAATGCAGCAACATGTCAAGCTATTTGGCTGAGAAGAATCTTGGTTGATTTGAAGGAAAAACAAGAGGATGGAACAATAATCTTTTGTGACAATGTTTCATCGATAACTTTGATGAAAAACACTATGTTTCATGGAAGAAGTAAGCACATTGAAATCAGGTATCATTTTATCAGAGAATTGGTTGAGAATGGTGAAATTAAAATGGAATTTTGTAGTTTGAGCAGCAACTAGTAGACATATTCACCAAGCCTTTGAGCAAGGACAATTTCAAGTGCCAAAGAAGTAGATTGGGTGTTGTTGATTTGGATCAGGACTGATCCTACTTCATTGGCTCGGGACAAAGGGGGAGTGTTGGAATTTATTATTTTCTTGAGCCTACTCTCACGTCAGCCCCCATCTCCAATGATAGTGTTTCTGGGATCTTCATCCCTGTTGCTCCTGATAGTTCCAGAAATATTAATGTTGGTAGGAATTTTTGAATTCCAAATTTACTATGGTAGATGATTTCAAATTTGAGAGGGAATGTTGGAGACATAAACAATTGAAGGTAGATTATTCTGTCAACTGGAAGAATTTGAAAAATATTTTCTCTAAGCAACATCAGTCTGAAAGAGAATGCTTTTTGTGTGAGCTCCTAGAAGCTCTTGAACAACAACAACCGTGTGTTTGTGATTGTGCGGTGATTTCTCCTGAAGAGCTTTGCGTAGCTCGTATCAGTGAGCTCCTAGCAACTCCTAAAATTTGTCAATTTGAGTGAGCAGCTGATTGCTCCCAACATTTTGTAATTCAGAGATTAGAGTTTATTTTCTGGATTTTATGTTCAATCTTTCCTATATTGGCATTTCCAACTTAGTTAATACAAAAAAGAAAATATTGCATGCCTAGCTTTGTGGCATGTTCTTTGTGCTTCCGCATTTTGTGTATTCCCCTATTGTGTTTTGGAGAAACATAGCAGTAGCTTTGTGGCTTTCATTTTATTTAAATTGCTAATTGTTCACCTCCTTGGGTTTCTCTAGATCTAGATCTCATCCATCTTGAGCTTCCCCATGGATTTCAAAGCTTTCAGATTCAAATCAATACAAGGGTTGTCTAGTGTTATGATAAACCCCTGAGATTTGATTTTGATGATATTTTATTGAAGGAGTTGTGTGAAAATTATTTTATTTTATTTTGTCTAAAAATGGATTAATTGGTAGGTTTAGCCAGTTCTGGCCTAGTCTTTCAAAGCTTCATGAATGGATTTAAAAATTGTGGCTTCCTTTAATGGAAAAGAATTTAGAGATTTATCCCCGTTCAAGGAGATTTTCTTCTGTGGTTTCCGACAATAAGAAAGATAGAAATGTTATATTTAAATACATTTGGTTGTGGGAAGGGAATATGTTATGTTAAAATCCTGGCATCGAAACATTAACCTAGCCACTGTGTCATTTTTAGCTATGTCGATTTCGGTTCACCTCCTAGATCTTCCCCTTCACTATTGGTTTGAGTCTTGTTTTGTCACAATTGGAAACTCTATTTGTAACTTTCTATCTATAGATGAAGATTCAAGAAAGTTCATTCATACAGCCTTTTCTAGGATTCCAGTAGAGTTGGACACCTCCAAAGACCTTCTAGCAAAAATAATGTTGAATGCAAATGGCCACTTCTGGTCGCAACCTTTGGACTATGAAGGTATATCTTTCAAGTGCAGAAGATGCTATATCACAATAGAGTGTTCAGATGTTAAATCTTAGCCAAAATGGGAAGCTACATGGTGAAAAGATACCTCCCCTAAACATTGTGTTGTTGTGAATTCACCCAAGAGTAGTGTTTCCACTTCAAATAAGAGTTTCAATAAAAGAATGAGGGGGAGATAAATGATTTTTCCTCAAAACCAATGGTGGATCAACAACTACCCTAGCTGAGCGACTCTTGCTACTTGGATCGAGCAACTGACATTGTTGATACTTCTCAAAGGCCCTCTCCTTTATGGTCATTACTAAATAATCAACCATTCAACACACAAGCACAAATTAGTAGTGGTTGGGTCCAACACTGAAGAGATTTAGGATGCTTGAAAGCAAGTTTTCCCCAACTCCAACAACCATAGGTCTAAAGTTGAGCAAAGAAGATTGCAACAACAATGTGGATCTAACCATGTTTAAGAGTTTGGTTGGAAGCTTAATGTATTTAACTGTAACTAGGCCTGATATAATGCACAATGTGAGTCTTATTTCCAAATTTATGGAGACTCCACGGGACACCCATTGGCAAGTGGGTAAAAAAATCATGAGGTATGTGAATGGCACCAAAGAATATGGCATTTTCTACATAGTAGCAAATGATTTTGGGATGATTGGTTACACAGACAGTGATTGGGAAAGAGGTTTGGATGATAGGAAGAGCACATCAAGCTATGTGTTTCATTTGGGTTTGGGAGTCATTTCATGGGCTTCCAAGAAACAATGCATAGTTTCCCTATCTACACTAGAGGCTAAATATATAGCAACAAATGCAACAACATGTCAAGCTATTTGGCTGAGAAGAATCTTGGTAGATTTGAAGGAAAAACAAGAGGGTGGAACAATAATCTTTTGTGACAATGTTTCATCGATAACTTTGACAAAAAATACTATGTTTAATGGAAGAAGTAAGCACATTGAAATCAGGTATCATTTTATCAGAGAATTGGTTGAGAATGGTGAAATTAAAATGGCATTTTGTAGTCTGAGCAGCAACTAGCAGACATATTCACCAAGCCTTTGAGCAAGGACAATTTCAAGTGCCAAAGAAGTGGATTAGGTGTTGTTGATTTGGATCAGGATTGATCCTACTTCGTTGGCTCGGGACAAAGGGGGAGTGTTGGAATTTATTATTTTCTTGAGCCTTCTCTCCCGTCAGCCCCCATCTCCAATAACAGTGTTTTTGGGATCTTCATCCCTGCTGCTTCTGATAGTTGCTGAAATATTAATGCTGGTAGGAATTTTTGATTTCCAAATTTACTATGGTAGATGATTTCAAAATTGAGAGGGAATGTTGGAGACATAAAGAATTGAAGGTAGATTATTCTGTCAGCTGGAAGAATTTGAAAAATATTTTCTCTAAGCAACATCAGTCTGAAAGAGAATGTTTTTTGTGTGAGCTCCTAGAAGCTCTTGAACAACAACAACTGTGTGTTTGTGATTGTGCAGTGATTGCTCCTAAAGAGCTTTGCGTAGCTCCTACTAGTGAGCTCCTAGCAACTCCTGAAGTTTGTCAATTTGAGTGAGCAGCTGATTGTTCCCAGCATTTTGTAATTCAGAGATTAGAGTTTATTTTCTAGAGTTTATGTTCAATCTTTCCTATATTGGCATTTCTAACTTAGTTAATACAAAAAAGAAAATATTGCATGCCTAGATTTGTGGCATGTTCTTTGTGCTTCCACATTTTGTGTATTCCCCTATTGTGTTTTGGGGAAACATAGCAGTAGCTCTGTGGCTTTTGTTTTATTTAAATTGCTAACACCTCCTTGGGTTTCTCTAGATCTAGATCTCATCCATCTTGAGCTTCCCCATGGATTTCAAAGCTTTCAGATTCAAATCAATACAAGGGTTGTCTAGTGTTATGATAAACCCCTGAGATTGTATTTTGATGATATTTTATTGAAAGAGTTGTGTGAAAATTATTTTATTTTATTTTCTCTAAAAATGGATTAATTGGTAGGTTTAGCCAGTTTTGGCCTAGTCTTTCAAAGCTTCATGAATGGATTTAAAAATTGTGGCTTCCTTTAATGGAAGAGAATTTAGAGATTTATCCCTGTGCAAGGAGCTTTTCTTCTATGGTTTCTGACAATAAGAAAGATGGAAATGTTATCTTTAAATACATTTGGTTGTGGGGAGGGAATATGTTATGTTAAAATCCTGGCATCGAAACATTAACCTAGCCACTGTGTCATTTTTAGCTATGTCGAGTTGGGTTCACCTCCTAAATCTTCCCCTTCACTATTGGTTTGAGTCTTATTTTTTCACAATTGGAAACTCTATTTGTAACTTTCTATCTATATATGAAGATTCAAGAAACTTCATTCATACAACCTTTTCCAGGATTCCAGTAGAGTTGGATACCTCCAAAGACCTTCTAGAAAAAATAATGTTGAATGCAAATGGCCACTTCTGGTCGCAACCTTTGGACTATGAAGGTATATCTTTCAAGTGCAAAAGATGCTATATCACAATAGAGTGTTCAAATGTTAAATCTTAGCCAAAATGGAAAGCTACATGGTGGAAAGATACCCGCCCTAAACATTGTGTTGTTGTGAATTCACCCAAGAGTATTGTTTCCACTTCAAATAAGAGTTCCAATAAAAGAATGAGGGGGAGATAAATGAGTTTTCCTCAAAACCAATGGTGGCTCAACAACTACCCTAGCTGAGTGACTCTTGCTGCTTGGATCGAGCAAATGACATTGTTGATACTTCTCAAAGGCCCTCTCCTTTATGGTCACTACTGAATAATCAACCATTCAACACACAATCACAAATTATTAGTGGTTGGGTCCAACACTGCTAGGGGTAAGTGCTCTCTCCCTCTTTTTCCATCTCAAGCCTCAAAGAATTTAAATGCTGGAGATGGAGGAAATGAATAAAAAATAGTTCTGAAAAAGAAAAGGAACACCAATAAAAGTATGGAAGTAAGCAATAAAATGGAGCTCCAGTCTCACACCAAATCTAGGGCTTAAATCATAAAGTTTGTGGTTCGGTGGTGGGAATTTCTCCAAAATTTGTTGGCAAGCTTTTGTTTCCATTTTGGTTTTTTCCCTTTGTGTAGCCTACTTTTTTGAGTCCCTATTTCAAATCTATGGGGATGAGGTCCCCATTTGTTATCTCACCTAGAGTGGGCTCGGTTAAAAATCTTATAGTATCAATACAAACAATCTCTCTTATGAATAAAAGAAAAGAAAAGAAAAGGTAAATAAGATATTTAGTAGTAAAATAAGATAATATAATGAAGGATGAAAAACCAATATTTAGAAATGAAATCATCTTAGGGGAGAGGGGCCCATAGTGGAGCACCCTAACTTTGTGTTTGTCAAAATCCTATGTGGAAATTTTAAATCATTCTCAATTTTGTACAACATTTTATTTGGCAACTCATGTGCTTCTATATATTGTTTTAGGGCCACATCATCAAATATGATGCCAAATCAACATGCTTTTTGTTGAGGTATCCAAAAATGCCCCCAAAAAAAGTGAGAGCGATAGTGGTACACTAAGTCATGTTTTATTGGTGCACTGATGTGGCATCATATGATTTGTTAGTTTGCATACTTTATGGATAAAAAGTGTTTTGCAATTGGATATTAAGGTGCTCCACTATGAGGCCCATCGAGTACTACTTCTATCCCCACTATTGGACCTCACTCCACTATAGGCCCCTCTCCCCTATATAAGAGAAACTAAATATGCTGATATAAAAAAAATGAATTAACAAATAAACTTATTTACGTTTTATGTAAGATATTTTCTTTTATCCTTTCATTGTATCAATGGCACTAATTCTCTTAATCTTGCATCTACAACTTCATTTTTGAACAGCAATAATATAATTAAAATATATTATAGAAGGTATACTATTGATAAGCATGGTTAAGTTTATCGTGGCACAATTAGGAGGACGCGATCAAGGGTAGCTGAGTCTTGCATTTACACTTTTTGAATGCCCTAATCGACATCCATACTCTCTTCTTCTGTGTGTCCTGTACTTTGTCCTTATTTCACGTGAATGCTAATAGGGGTGCCATGCCTCTTAATGGCACGATTGCCCTTCTGCCATGCCCTGCGCCATTCCTCCAATTCTCCACAGTTTAATGCCTGCACAAAGCCATATCGCAGACTATGCCTCATTAATTTGGTATTGACCATATTATTTTAGTTTTTCTTTTATCATTTCTTTATTTTAATTTATTATCTCCAACATCCACCGTGGAGGCAACTGACGGGGATGTGTCACTGTTTCAGGATGAGAGGTAAGCAAAGAAGTATATCATCAAGCCAATCCACAGTGAAGTGTGCTTCCGCGATTTCAACTCTTAGCTCCGTAATAGAAATGTTCTTGGCCCGCAACACTCATCACATATAACGAGCTTCAGGGAATTCAGTTCTCAAACAGCTCTTGGTAACCTAGTAAAACGAGAACACTCTCTTATATCGAACTCACTGAATTTCTTTAATTGCCCAATTTCCTCCGGAAGTTCTGCCAACCTCTCACAGAATGAAGTTCTCCAACTGATAGTGGAAGCTCTTTTATGCCTGGCAATGCTGACAACTTTAACAATTTCAAAGAGCTGAGATTCCCAAGGTCATCAGGTAACTTCTGAATCAGGCAATTCGTAATAGACTACATCTGAACAGAGGGAATATAACAGAATCTCAGGGGCACCTCCTACAATTTAACAGAAATTGCTGGAGTGGTCCAGGTTAAAAACTCTCAAATTGGCGTTGTTGAAAGTAGACGTATAATCAAACCCTTCGCATAAACTTAAAGATAGCTTCTCTATGTTTGATAGTTCTTTACATTCTTTCCCAGTAGGGAGTGCAATCAACCTCTCCAAGCGGACGCTTTTGAGTTGAGTGACGGAAGATAAAACATCTAGACCTTTTATTGTCCCCCTCTTTGTACTGTAATTGAATACCATTACACATTTCAGATTCTTAATGTATTTCAGAAATGGGGGAAGAAAGCAATCAGTTGAAGTGAAATGTATTAAGAGACCCTCTGCCTCGAGGAAATTCATCTTTTTCCAGTGATTCTCCTCCATAGGGCATGCTTAAATGAATCAAAATAGAAATCAAATTAGATCATTGTGTATGTTGGCTGTTGAAAACAGAGACAAGCTAAGCAGCAAATAACTACAGAAAAAGAGGAACGAAAACCAGATGACAACTTATGGGAAGAATATGAAAAACAGATCATATTTGTATTAATGCCTTTGCTGAAACAGAGCTGCCCGTGCTCTTACAAACATGCCTTCATTCATCAAAAACAGAGTATCAAAACCTAATACATTCTTGAAACAGAGTTCATTTCCAGCATAAGAAGAAGCTTCTAGATTACGCCAAAAGAAGTGTCTAGATACATCCGAGAAGAAGATAGAAGAAGTAAGTAGAGTGAAGTAAATGTGGTGGTGGGAGCAGATGGGCTACGGTGGCATGGGAGATTACTGAAGTCTAGCTGGAGAACCACGTCAGCCAACATTGGCTATGGTTGCTATTTATTTGGGTTAAATTCTCATCCTATTGGAGTTGAATACAGGAAATGGAAAAGTGCAAGCAGAAAAGAGTGTGCTTAAAGTTACATTATGGAAAAAAAATAGTTGAGAATTGAAAATAATAGTGTTGCATTGTCCTACTTTATGATAAAGTAGGACAAGAACATTGTATGTGTCCACAAATTTTGAATAGTTAACTTAGCTTGTTTCGTCTTCTTCCTAAACAACTTTCTAGAATTCTATATTCATATTTAATGTGAATTGGAAAAAGTTTCACACATTGCAACAAAGTCACTGAGAGAAATGAAAAATTTATTTATATTTCAAAAAAAATTTGAAGAGATATTTTGGTTTAAATATACACTCTAATCTTTTATTTAATTACATGACTCATCTGAAATCATATTAATAGGTGGGATCTATTAAAAAGGTCAATGTGATCTCAAGTCAAAACTTAGAATATACTCATTAAACTTGTCCATAAGAAATTTTGGGAATAACCCACCTATATAAATAAAGAGAAGTTAGAGCATGAAATAGATCCCATTTTTTGTGGCAAACTCTGCTCCTTCTTAGGCATAACGAACCTCTTCTTCTAGACAGCACTTTCTTGGCACCCAAAATGCAAGGCCAATTCTCGCATTACATTATTCTGAGAAAAGTATATCTCCGAGGTATTTCTGTTTGAGATTGTTGCTCTACTCCTGATAAATGTTACTATGTCAATTTAATGTTTAAAAAACATAACAAAAAAATCGAGTATATAGAACCAAAAAAAAAATTGATTAATTACCTTGAAGTGCTAATTAAATTCAGAAGATTATAGCTTGAAAGTACTAACAAGATGGTAAATGCATTATTCTTCTGGAGATTCCGAACATAAACCCATATGTCCAACAGCGCATCAGTACAGATCTTCCTGTTCTCTGGAAATAAGCCAAAGTGCTGGAAGCATTCTTTGGCAACATCATCGAAGAAATCAATAGTAATCTCCAATAATCTAATTAGTTCTCTATTGTGATAATCTGATATGCATTCTCCTTTAGAATCTTGTTCTTTGCTCTCTCCCAAGCCTCATTGGATTTCTCATGCAAAGAGCTTCCGATCAGCTTTAGAGCAAATGGCAGGCCATCACATTCTGTCTGCAGCTGTAATCGAAGAGATCTGTGACATTTATCACAAGACAAGTTAGAGGGTAAGGAAATTTTGTAAATTTAATTTTAGCCATCATATTTGGCAGATAACCTACTTTCAACTTCAGAAGTAACTGAACTCCTATTCTTATATCAATGAGATATTAGATCGAACTGTTTAGTTTCCTGGAAGAAAGCTATTTTAAATCGTGTATTCGTTAGTCTTACTTGAACATTCTGTATTCCTTCAAGCCTAAGGACAATAAAAGAATGAGTAAAATTTCATCCTGGCACGTTACGTATGTTACATTGTTTCTTGAAGATATTGACCATAAAATATGGGCTACTAGCGAACAGCGAATTGTTTTTTTTACAAAAATAAATCCCATTTACTCAGATACAAGAAAGTCTCCTATAATTCTAGGAGTTTTTGCATGATGCCCAACATTTTTTCCATGTTTTTCAGATATTAATGCCTGCTTCTCCCATTTCAATTAAAAAAAATCTTCTTTAAATTATTTTTCATATATTATATGCTTTTTTACAATCAAAAGAAAATTATAAAATATTAGATAATAAAAATAATAAAAAATAAAAATTATTGACTGAAAAAAAAAGGTTACAGGGCATTGCAGGACATAATAACCCGGCCAAAATAACCCTGAACAGAATAACCCAGTTACAATAATCTAAGGACAAAATTGTTGGAATGTGAAGCCCAACGGTCACAGTTCATATTCTCTCAGCCTTATATAAATATGTGGCAGATCGTGTATTGTATCATTGGTGATTGATAATAGAATTATTCCCTGCTTGAGAGTGGATGTAGGCAATTGCCGAACCACTATAAATCTATGTCTCGTATTTTGTTCTTTGATTTTCTATTTTATTCCATTTCTATGTTTGTTTTAATATTTACAATTGGTATCAGAGCAAGGTTGTGAGGTTAAGCAGAAATGGACGTAGCAGCTTTGGATGATTGGGCTCGAGTTCTCATGTCTTGGTCCTGTGGCTCTGGAGAATTTTATAATGAAGTTGTTCATCCTACTGAAGACTTTCTGGATGAATTAGATGCTGACACTGAATTTGTTATGGAAGATTTCATAGGCATGTTGGAATCTAGTAGTGCTCGCAGCAGAGGAATTGATGGGGCTCCTGAGTATTGGTTTGAAGATAGGGAGCCTCAGGTAGAAGATTTGGCAACACGAAAGAAGAAAGTTTCGTTTGCTGAGACTATTGATATATTTTATTATGAAGAGGAGTATGGCAATTTGAAGAAGAGCAATAAACGTAGAAGAAGACAGCGATCCAAAAGGAGAAAGAGAGAAAGAGATGAAGAAGGGGCAGAGGAACCAGACAAGGGAAGGTCTGAAAGTTCTCTGTGGATTATTTTGGAGGAGAATGAATCCCCAGGTGCTGGGGAAGTATCATGGGCTCCAAAAGAAAATCCCATGAGCAAGCCGGTTGTAGATTTGGCACCAGAAGCTGGAAATGGCGTTGCAAAGCTTAAGCTGGTCAAACCTGTTGGTGTAGAGGAGGACCTACTTGCGGTCGACGTCACTTAATGTGGAGATTTGAAGGTTGTGTTGGACGCTGAAACGAATGGCCACAAGCCAAAACTAGCGGAGACATGCAGAGGACGAGGGTCTGTGGACGAGAGGCAAGAAACTCCGTTTAAATCATGGAAGGAGGAGCCTACCATCGGCCTAGCTATGGGCAGAAGTGGCAGAGGAACTTTTAAGCTGCCGCCCACACCAAAAGAGCCATGATGGCAGCCGTTAGAACGGGCCATTTTCCCAAGCTGTAGTTTTGGACCAACATCAGATTCCAATTCTCTTAATTTCCTTGCTAACCAAACACCAGTTGTGTCTCAGAACGTTTCTGCTTCACCTTGGGATATTTTGAAGTTGTTTGGTCTGAAGGGGGAAGGAGATGCCGTGAATAACAGTGAAGAGAGTGACAGGGGTGTCGAAAGTCATGAAAATTTGAACCCTCAAGCGGCATATGATGCAAATAGTCCTGTGCAATGGAAGGCTGCGCAGGGGCAGCCTCAGATAGGCTTCGAGGTGTTGGAAAAGCATTTCATCACCATGTCTGATGGCTCCATCTGCTCTTACGTTATACCTTCTGATCCTTCCCTCCAATCACCTTCCTTTGCAGGTAACAGTACATCTATCCCCCAGTTTGATAATGCAAAGGAAGACGAAGATAGCGACATTATTAGGGGAGAAAATGGAGCATTCACAATTGCAGAATGGCAGAGACAAAGATTTAGGTGTAGTTCAAAAGCAGATGTTGTGCTTGGAGATGATAAGATAATGCAGACAGAAGAGTCTGAGGTGCCCGTCGCTGCTGTGGAAACCGACGAGCCCAAGCCGGCTGTGGCGAATGGAAAGTTGTTCCAAGATAAAACCACAGATGAGAAGGCCAAAGAGCTTTCTCCTAGCTCTACTCTTGCGAACATGGATCATGGAAAGACGACCTTGGCTGATCTTGCGCAGCAGTTTCTAGTGGATGAGGGGTCGATTAAAAGGTCGATGAGCCTGCTGCCCATTGCACTGCAGAAGGAGGCGGATAAGATGACAAAGATGAATGGAAGTCCTCCACTACAGTCTACTATTGTACCAGTGTATACAAGAAGCGGCGAAAATACAAACATACAGCCGTGGAGCAGAGATCCCCTGGAGCTTATGAAGCCATCGAAGGCTTTGCTGCTGTGGGATTCGGCTGCCTCTTCGCTCTTTTCCAAAGATGCCCACATCATCAAGGCCGACCTCCATGGCGTGAGCAAGGATGGGGTTGATGTCTAGGAGACCGTTAGCAGGGAAGTTACCATGGACGACAGCTTGTATGACGAATTTGGGAGCTACATAGGTCCAGAGATCGACTCTGACGAAGAGTCTGATGGAGAAGAAGATGAGCGAATGCAGGAGCATGAGGTTTTCAATATGGATATGAAGACGGACATCGAAGGGCAAATTGTTCTTGCAAAGGACAAGAAATACTACCCCGCCGCAGAAGAGGTGTATGGTCAAGGCGTGGAAACCCTGGTGATGGAGGAGGATGCGCAGTCGCTAGAGTAGCCCATCATCGTCAGAAACATCCAGTTTGAGGTGGGTGTGAAGGACTTCTCTACCTACGTCTCTATGGATTTTTTGCTAGGTTTAATGTCCAACCCCACATTTGTGAGAAATGCTGCTCTCGATGGACACATCCAGCATGGCAAGACCATGTTCATGGACATACTGGTCGAGCAGACCTATCGTATTTCTACTTTTGATATCCACAGTGAGAAGCATTTGAGATACACTGACACTCGGGTTGACGAGTAGGAGCGCCAGATTTCTCTCAAGGTTGTGCCCATGTTGCTTGTTTGGGAGGATCAACGAATTCTCATGATTTGTCATACAACTGGTATTGTGTTGGATTTTGGTGATGGTACGAGTCACACAGTGCCTATTTATGAGGGATATGTTTGGTGAGATTTGACAGGTTTACTAATGATTACACTAGCGAGGTACATAGTTGAGATGAACTACCAAATTGCCACATTGCAAATGCCACGGGATGTTCAAGTGGAGGTGTGCAATCTGTTGATGGAGTATGTGCCTTATTACGGTGTTTATTTTATTCAAGATGACAAATACAGGCTAAACAGGGAGAACACTTTCGAGTCCTCCCCTGATCTGCGGAGTTCCTGGCAAGCTGACTGCCCAGAATGGGCCAAGTGGCACTATACTAAAGGCGCTGAGCTTATTGATTCAGTGTTGGATATTGTTAGGATTGTGTTAAGCATTGTTCGATGTGACTTGTTTTGGAGACCACTCATTAGAAGTGTCCGTGAACAATATTTGGTGAAGTTGAAAACTTCAAGTCTGGTTGCAATGTAAAGACAAGAAATGCAGGGATGACACAATGCATGGTTGTGCCGGTTGGACTTCATGGGGGAGATTGTTGGAATGTGAAGCCCAATGGTCACAGTTCATATTCTCTCAGCCTTATATAAATATGTGGCAGATCGTGTATTGTATCATTGGTGATTGATAATAGAATTATTCCCTGCTTGAGAGTGGATGTAGGCAATTGCCGAACCACTATAAATCTGTGTCTCGTATTTTGTTCTTTGATTTTCTATTTTATTCTATTTATGTGTTTGTTTTAATATTTACAAAAATAACCCAAGGTCATAATAACCCAAGCCAAAAAAATCTATGGTCAGAATAACCTATGGACAAAATATCCCCCTAAGAACATAGAGAAAGGAAAACAAAATGTATAATTTACATACGGGTTATTTTGACCACGGTTTATTCTTTCCACGTGTTATTATGACCCTGGATTATTTTCTCCTTGGGTTATTATGACAGGGTTATTGTGTCCACAGTTATTATGGCTGGATTATTATGTCCTCATACCAAAAGAAAAAATAATACCTCTTTTACCAGATTTTTTTCATTTGCAATGCTCAAAATTAATGTCTATACAAAAGCCTAGAAGAAGAATAGTTACAATCCATCATCTTGGCACAACAATGGCAATTGATGCAGTGCCTAGAATTTTTCTTTATTTTTTTAATATATAAGTATATATTTCTTTAAAAAAATGGAAATAGTCATAAAAGGTCTATCAATCTGAAACATAAAAACATTAAATAATTTTTTTGTGGGGAGAGCAATAGTAGAAAGAAGAGGATGGTCGCAGTTATCAGATTTACCTTATATCTCAGCGGGAGCCAGAACACCCATGAGAAGCTCCCACCTACTGGTATCCTTTTCCTTGTAATTATCATCTCTTCACATTTAGAATTTGTAATGCAAGCAACATGTTTACCTGGATATACGCGTTTATCTATTGTCATCACTGAAATTCACAGATGCTTACAGCCCAAAAGATTTTGTTTCGTTGGTTGCATTGCCCTGGACCCATTTTCTTTTTGTCAGAAAGCTAATAATATTATCTACTTTTTGTTAGAAAAAACTATCATCTGTGTCAACTATCAACTACTAGCTCTAGTCGAAGAGGTTCATTTCAAGAAAGCTCCAATGTTCTCTAATGAAATAATTACAAATAATTTGTGGATGACCTCCATATATATTTAAAAAATAATAGAGAAGAAAATAATTTTATCAGTTTTTAATTATGATTTTTATTTTTTAGATTATTTAACAATTCAATTAAAAAGATTAATAATTTTTCAATTATATAAAAATATATTAAAAACAAATTTTCGTGATATATTTAAAGTTTGTGTTAGTTAATTACAAATGATATTCTTAATTTTTTTCTATTGAAAAGTTGTAAATTTTTTTAATTAAGTTTTCAAGTAGTATAAATAAATATAATAATAGTGAATGGGAAATATAGTGTCAAAGATGGTTACATAAAAATTGTAGGTGAGAGGTGCAAGAGAAAACAGAAATCCCCATAGATCTATGTTAGGACAAACTTTGTGTGCCCAGAGTTGGCACCTTTGCTTGGGCAGCCTTATAAAAGAAAATCTTGATTGTGGAAAGATTCAAGAAGTTGGGTTTCGAAGGCTCATCGTGGTGCATTTTATGCAAGGCTGAGGAATCAGTTGACCACATCCTTTGAGGCTGTTAGTTTTCTAGAGAATGTTGGCAATGGTTGTGCGCCAAACTAGGCTAGATAACGACCCTTCCAAATGATATTCTAAGTCTCTTCCAGTGTTGGCCGAGGAGAGTCAATTTAGGATCCTTAACGAGCCTTTGGAAAATATGTCCCTCCATGCTAATCTAGGAACTATGGAAGGAAAGAAATCGCAGGATCTTTAATTCCATGGAAATGTCTCTAGCCTCCTTTAAAAATAAAGTGGAAGCATCAGTGATAGAGGTTGTTAATCACAGATCCTCTATGTCTTCCCACAAGGAAGCAGTGTTTTTAGATTGGGATGGAAAGATGAGGATGGCTTGGCTAGGATTAAGAGTGCTAGTCTTTGTTGGAAGTGGCCTTGCAAAGTCTAATTCATTAAGGGATCAGGCTAAATGGACACCCCCCAAAGTTGGATGGTTCAAATTGAACTTTGATGGGGCATCAAGGGGAAATATAGGCCCTATAGGTGTAGGAAGCTTAATCAGAAACTGGGAAGGCCACATCATTGGAAGAAGGGCTATGCCTCTAGGAATTAACACCAATAATTTTGCAGAATTCAAGGCTCTGCTTACTGGTTTGGATCTTTGTACGGAAATGAATTTAAATATAATTGAAATTGAAGGTGATTAGCTATCATGGTCAATGTAGTCAGGTCGGGCCATACCCCCAATTGGAAACTCAACACCATTTTGGAAAGGGTAATTGAAACTCTAAATAGTTGTGAAGCATTTACTATCAACCATGTCTATAGAGAGGCTAACCAGGATACAGATGGTCTGGTCAATTTGGCAGTTGATGGAGGTAATATCAAAGAGATCTATGACTGATCTCTGCCCTGTTAAGCTACATCAAATTTATACCAACAAATTATGGGGAAGATTCAGGTAAGGGTATTGTTTATCTAGTTGTATGCTAGATGCAACAAACTCCAGTGGTTGCAGAGCTCTATGGGAATTTCATTCTATGATCTCCTTCCTTGTTTTGCAATTCATAGTTTGAAGTATCAATTAGTTGCAGCTCGGTCTGTGGGTATTTAACAGATGCGTGCCTCTCAATCTTTAGATGTAATCTTTTGTTTATCAATTTTATGGCATTGCCTATTATCTAGCCATATATATATATATATATATATATATATATATATATATAGTGAAAAACTTGTAAAATTAGTATCTTTTCAATTAAGCTATTGAATAGTATTAAAAAAATCTTATATATTATATAAAAATAAATTTAAGTTAGTTAATAAATTTCAGTAAAATACTTTACAAAAAACAAATTTTTACTAATATTAAAAATAATTTTCTAATTACATGTTTTGAAAATGTTGTTCTAAGCAATAACAATGATATTTTAAACTTTATTTCTATTGAAAAGTTGTAAAATTCATTCATTTTGATCAAGTTGTCCAATAGCATAAACAAAGCATAAAGAAAATAAAATATTCTATATAAATAATTTTAAGCTAGTCAAACAAATGTCATTAATTAATAAATAATTAATTTAAATAAAATAAGGGGATTGATAATTAAAACTAATGAAATAATGATGTAATATATATGTTTTATTTAATTTAAATTTTTGAGATGGAAATTGGTTGTGAAGAGTGTAGAAATAGAATTGATAAAATAAAATAAATTAGGATTGATTTAAAAATATATTTTAGATTTGTCAAACTAATAGTCCTAGACTTCTACTTTAGTTGAAATTTATTTCACCTTATTTTTTGAGAAGGGATGTTTAGGAACAACTTTAGGCAATATGGTAGTTCACAAAAATTAGGTCGTTGATCAAACCCTAGCTAAAACACCTCAATAAATTAGAAAAACAATTCTTATCTTTTACTTTTTTTTATCTTTATATTCACCATGTTCCACATGTTCTCTCAACATTGTGATTTTGTCCACTATATTCAAAACTTCAACTTTGGCCTAGTTCATGGTGTCAAATCTTGCTCTTTTCCAAAATGGTCTTCTAATTATAATATCAATTTTTTTTAAATGCCTTTCTCATGATGAGGCTAATTACAAACTAATTTGAAATTCCATAATTATTTTCTAGAATAGTGAAAGCTCAAAATTGTAAGTTTTCAAGTGTTTTATAGAAATGCATGGTTCCTTCAATGTTAACATGATTTTTGCATAATTTCTCACCATGCCCATAATATTACAAGGATGAAACATTGACTTATCATAAAACTTTGAACCCCCAATGAATGTGGTGCAAATCTAGCTTTCTCTTTCCCTTTAGATCTCCATAAACTATTATATATAAATCTTGCATAGATTTGTACCTTTTCACACATTTGGTTTGCAAATATGTATTGTTGCTTCATAGCTCTATAACCCCACAATTCAATAAATAGTATATAATGATCTAGACCACATAACTCAAACACACTCTTCCACATTTGCAAACTTGTTTCAAATTCCAACCTCCACTTTTTGTTATGCTTATACACTTACCTTTGTGAATTTGCCAATATTTAGATAGATAGACATTTTTTTCTAGTTGCAAACTAGATTTTTTTGTAACAACAAAAATTGCATATGATTTAAAATTTCATATTATCTTTCAAGTTTGATTTTGTTTCCATTCCAATAGTATATTAGAGGGCCAATTCCAACCTAAGATCTGGGTCTTTCCTTCATGATATTGTAAATATTATTTATTACATTCTAGTTCTTTTTGCTAACTTCAGATAATTTGTAGTATATTTAAGAACAAAGTGTAACACTAGACATCCATGTTATGCATTAGTTTCCCATGATTTTTTAAAACTTTAAATGTTGCACTTTCCCATATAAAACTTTCTTTTTTCCACATTCATTGCAAAAGAAAAAAATCACTCTTTGACAAATTTTTAACTATAGTGCTAAAAAAAATCAACTCCTCCTTCCATTTGCAATGTGTAGTAAAATGAAAAAGGTGCCCTTTTTACAAGCTTTGACAAAATTAAAAAATTGCCCCTCTACCTTCCTTATGAACCCTATGCAAAAATTTATATCCACCTAAGCTATGCTTAAAGGGGGGTGTTAGTGTATATATTGCATACACATAGGCTTTAAGTGTACTTAGGTGTCCCTTTGACCTTTTCTCACGTGAGGTGTCAAGTACCTAGATAGGTGTCTTTAGTGGTGTCAACTTATTTTCGACACCTCTTGCTACATGTTTGGTAGTAAACTTGTCACCACTTCATGAGTAAGGAGTCCTACAGACTTATTTCATGGAGGTTGGTTGCCTCTCTCATTCCTATTTATGTACACCTTCTTGATCTAACACATTGGATCAACTAAATACAATCTTTGCATTATTCATTATGCTTTTTATTTTATCTGCTATATTTTCCTAATTCTAATAGCCACAAAGTCCATTTATTTGAAAAATGTGGCTCACATTTGAATCCAACCCTTTAAGTTCCAATAGAACCTCTTAAAAACCTATATTTTTAGCTAGCTTCCCATCTCCAAAAACAATAATTCTCTCTTTTCTATTCTTGGCTAATACCTCCATTGTTGTAGGTTTTTAAGGGTACATGCTATTGGAATCTCATTGACAACTTAATGTTCTCACTTCATTCTTCTACATCATGTTAATATTATTTTCATAAGTTAATAACATCATTTGAATAATATTCTGCCTTTAATTTATCATTTCCTTCTACATTAATATTGACAAATATTTAGTTGGAAATCACCATCCTTTTATCTAATTCCATATACACACTAATTTGTTAATCATTGTAGACCTATGATTTAATATTCATATTATTATTTTGATTTGTTGTTTTTAATATTAGATGCACATGGGATAAATGTACACAAGGAATATTTCTATTTTGTATTTAATTTTCTATTGAATTTGAAAGACAAAAATAGGGTCTTGATAGTTCTTGGTAAGCTCCCAAATAATCTCAACCCTTTTTCATGTCCCTATCTATAGGTTGTTTCATTTCTTCCTTTCACATGGATATTTGTGCTATTCTAATCTTCTCTTTTTCATTTCATTTTATTCTTAGAAAGATTAGTGAATTTATCATTTATTTATTTTTATTTTTATTTACTTCTATTTCTTGTTGTCTTGTTATACATATTTTTGGTGTAGATATAATCACTTTCAACCTCAAAACTATATATTTTGCAAGTATTTTAGATGATAGGTTGTATTTTAGACTACATCATGCAATGTAGATTATAGAACATCACACAAAAATGTGAACATCATGATAATTTTTTTGGAGAAAGAGACCCCTCCTCTATAGTTAGTTATTTTCTTTCTATAATTTAAAATTTTGATTTTATTTTGTCTATTTTCTATTTTAATTTCCTCTAAATTGGAATTTTATAGCCTAGATATATGATTTAACTTGCTAAAAGAGATTATTTTTTCATGTCAAAATCTTTTATGATAATTTTGAAATGTGTATTTATTTCTACAATACAATAATATAAAAATAAAAATAAAATTCTTTTAGAAATAAGAAAAAAATAAACCCGAGAAACAAAATAAATTCCTGATTAAATAGTTTTTTGGCATTACATTTTGATGAATTTGAGCTTCATTATAAATAAAACAATTTTGTATATTAAACTTAGGCCATGAGCTATGTTTTTTCAAAAATATATCCCTTATTAATTAGAGACAAGAATGTTTCCTATAGAGTTTTGAATCATAAACAACATTTTTTCCTTTTTTTTCAAATATAAATACATGGTTCTCCCATTTGAATAAAAAAAATCTCCACCATAAAATCTGAATTACTTTTCAAGTAGCAGAGTTTTCTAACAACTAAAAGAAATTTATAAAGTATTAGATAGTAAAAATAATAATAAAACAAAATTGATTCGCTGAAAAGAAGAATGCACCTCCTTTACCAGATTTGCATTTGCAGTGGTTGGAATTGATGTATTAGAAGTAGAACAGTGGCAATGCATCCTCTTGTCATGACAATGGCAATTGATATTGATACAGTAATTTTCCTAGTAATGGGTTATTCCAAAAACCCTTGGATTAAATAAAAAGTGCAAAATTATGTTGCCCTCTAACTGGCCTTCTGATAAATATCTTTCATTTCTTGGATTACATCTGCAGGCAAAATGTGATGTCCTGCCACTTGCTCTAAATCTCGTCAGAAATTCTTTGCATGAGAAATCTCATGAGGCTTTGGGGAGAGGAAAGAAAAGGATTTCTAAAGGAGAATGTGAATCAAATTATCACAAAAGGGGGCTAATTAGACTATTGGAGATTACTTGATTCCTTAGATGATATTTTCAAAGAATGCTTCCTGAACTTGGGTTTATTTCAGGAGGACAGGAAAACCTGTGTTGATGTATTGTTGGACATTTGGGTTTATGTTCGGAATCTCGAGTAGTATAATGCATTTTCCATCTTATTAGAACTTACAAGCGAAAATATTTTTAATTTAACTAGCACTTCAAAGTGTGTGTGGGAAATGTTAGTATCAAAATAAGATAACAAAAACACACCAATGCAACATTAAACTAAAGAAATCTAAATAGAATGAAATCAAAGAAATCAAACAAAGCTTCTTCAAAATTGTTTCATTGTCCTCTATCTCCAGTGATTTGCTTGAAGCTACTGCTGTTAGATTGTATAAGCAAAGCTTCTCAGAATGGCAACCTGTAGAACGAGTATGCAAAGAGAGAGAATACTTCTCTATCCTATATGTTGATGGAGTGAAATGTTGGTTTGTGGATATGCACAGGGGTTGTAGATTATGCATAGGGGTTGTGGATTATGAATGTTATTGAAGCTATGATATGAGGATGATAGGCCATGATTTCGATTGCTAATATGCTAAGCTATGCTATGCTATGATTCTAGAGGCTATGGATGTTGGAAGGTTGATTGACTATAGTTTTCCTGTATGCGAGCTTCTCTTCTTTTTTTCAAAGACCCGAGAGTCCTTTTTATAGATTTTTATAGGAAAGAGCCTGGTTGGCAAAGATCAATGGCTATGAGATTGTCTGGTAATTTTAAATGGTGAGAGATGGAGAGGTTGAGAGGAAGATGGAAGATGTTGGGAGGTTGGAGAGAGGAATGGAGGTTTGTCTTCAACCCATAGGAACAACTTTGCTCAAAAATAGAGAAATTTATTGATTTTCTATTTTAAAGTTATTTCACGGTTGTTGTAGATAATCCAAATTAAATAAATAAATTTATTTAATTTTATGTGAGTTTGAGGATTTAAAACATTTTTGAAATATTTGATGTGAATGGACATTAGAAGATTTAATTAAATATTTGGAATATTTAATTGCAAATAGACTTTAGAAGAATTAATTAAATATTTGGAATATTTAATTGCAAATAGACTTTAGAAGAATTAATTAAATATTTGGAATATTTAATTGTGAATGGAATTTAGAGGATTTTTAGAAGAGAAGAATATTTAATCTTTATTTGAATAAAATATTCAAGCCAAGATTATACGATAGTTAATATAAATAAATCATAATGTTTATTTAATTAATTAAGAAATGGATAAGAAAAGTGATTAAATAAACTTATTTATTTAATCGAAATGAAAGAATGAACAATATAAATAAATTATTTAGATTTATTTATATGCAGATTGAATTCAGAGATCTAATTAAATATTAAAAATATTTAATTAATTACCAGACTATTGAGATGTGACCATTTTTAGGTATATACATTTTTCCCCTCTTTGAAGTGATGTGTTTTATGGATTGCTTCAAAGAATTTTGAAATTTTCCTGAGATACTGATTATCGAATGTTGATAGGTAAATGCTCCCTCAGACGATGAATTGATAAGATTTTGATTTTTGTGAATTTTTTTGAATTTTTAGATTTGTTGGAATATTTTTCAATTTTTATGATTTATAAGATGTTGATTCATCGATTGAAAATTATGATGTGAAGAAATTAATGTGGAAATATGTGAGATGAAAAATTGATGACCTAAATTTCCCTTGCAAACTTTGTATTGATTGTTTGTATATTACAATGCCCTGATTTGATGATGTTTGTCTGATAAATTTGTTCCCAAGGTTGTTGGAAAACAAATAGTAGCTAATAAATTTTCTTTCAAGTTAATGATAAACAAATAGTTGTTTGATAAGTTTGCTTCTAAGGTTGTTAAAAACAAACAAGATTTTGATAAATTTTCTTTTCATGATGATGAAAAATAGATAGTTTGTTGATAAGTTTGCTTCTAAAGTTGTTAAAAACAAACATAATTTTGATAAATTTTTTTTCATGATGATGAAAAACAAATAATTTTTTGATAAGTTTGCTTCTAAAGTTGTTAAAAACAAACAGGATTTTGATAAATTTGACTTTCATGATGATGAAAAACAAATAGTTGTTTGATAAGTTTGCTTCTAAGGTTGTTAAAAACAAACATGATTTTGATAAATTTGTTTTCCATGATGATGAAAAACAAATAATTTGGTGATAAGTTTGTTTCTAAAGTTGTTAAAAACAAACAGGATTTTGATAAATTTGTTTTCAGATTTGATTGATTTGTCTTGATGATTTGATATTGATGTTTCTTTGACTTGATGATTCTTCCTATTCAACAGGAGAGATTGAGCGTCTTGTAGTTACGGGAGAAATTCCCAAAGACATGGAGGTTGATTTTGTAGCTTGTATAGGTGGATAGAAATGTGATCAAGGCATGCAGACTGACCTCGTTACTTGACATGCCTGAGAGTCATCAGGGACAGGTGGAGCAATTCCATCAGGTGTAGGTGGGACAAGTTTATTAGGTGCAGGTGGAACAGGTTCTAGACCAGCACCATCAAAGGATAGCACTTCGTAGTGCATTTTATATGATGTGTTATTAATTTTCTATTGAGACGTTTGTATACACACTAATATGATCCCATTTTGGATGATATTATGTCATGCATAGCTGACATCTTTGTATATTTTGACATTCATTTTTGAGATATATGATATGCAGTGATGATTCCTTATGTGATGAATGTGTCTATTTTCTATGCATGATGCTTATGATATGATTTTATGATGTGACATATGATGAAATGATATGTTATGAAAAATGAATATGATGATGTTTTTTTTTTATGAATGTCAAATATACTTAGTCGTTTATTGGAAAGATATGAAACTTTTATACTTTGCCAGCTTTTGGGAAAATCTATAAATGCAAAATGTAGATTCTTAAATGAATGTAATCTATACTAACCATGCAAGGATCTGTACAATATTGCCATTCTGAGAGCTTATTTGTGCCTTTTGTGTCATCATAAAGCATTGAAATGTTGAAAGTTAATACAAGCATCAAAGGGTATGTTAGCACCAGTGATGACCTAAGTATTGTTTTCATGATTTTTGATATAGCAAGATAATACAAGCATCTAGGTATAATTGAACCGAGATGACCTGAGTATCGCTTGCATAAATAGACAAGAGTTAACCCGTTTCACATGCAAATTCCAAAATGTCATCAATGATACTTAGTAGAGAATGTCTCGCAACCAATTTGCATAGTACTAATGATTTCCTCACAAACAACATACAAAGAAAAATCATACTCCTTCCTTGCTTTCTAGTTTAGTACATCATCGAATTGCTCTGGAGATATGATAGAAAATCAATCAACAATTCAAATTCAGCCTAAAGTATTTCAAACATTATTCAGATTAAGATCATCCAACTTGGTTATCAACATTGATGTTTTTGTTTTGATTAACGTTGTTTTGATTTCATTGGCATTGAGTGATTGTTTTGGTGTTGTGGTTGATTTGATACATCAATGTATTTGTGCTTTGTCAAACCGTCATTTGTCTATTTGTGATGTTCTAAAAGATCGTTCCCCCTCTCTTGTTTAGTTTGTGTTCCGCCCCCAGTGTAAACACAACCTAAATATGATGGATATGTACAAATTTCATTAAGCTGTGATGAAACACAAGGATTCCCGTTACATGATATGGATATGATAGATATGTACAGATGATAGATATAGATAGATGATTTCGTAAAGCGAATGGAAGACATAAGCTAATAGATAGAGGAGCCCATTTTGATCACAAGTAGCGCATGTTTGCCAAGTTTTCACCACTTGTTTTTATTGCACTTTTTTAGATCATGTGAACTCTTTTTTTTTTCATTTTTTTTAGGACTTTTTTTTTCTGATTTTTATGTTTCAGACATAAAACTTTTTCAAATGAATGCTATTGATTGGTTCTTCAAACAGGTCCCCTTCTGACGTAGATAACTGATATGCTCTAGAACCGTATGCTGCAATGATGACAAATGGACCAAACCAATTTGGTTCAAATTTTCCTTTCTTTTCTCTGTCTTGCTGATTGTGTGGATTTTCTTTCAAGACTAAATCACCTACTTGAAATGTATGTGGTTTAACTCCGTGATTGTAGCTACGGGACATAACTTGTTGATAACCCTTCAAATGATCAGCTGTATGTTGACGTCTTTCATCTAACAGTTCTGGCTCTTGCAGATGAGATACTCGATAGTCTTAATCATTTATCAATCCTTTCAGTGAGACCCTAAGTGAAAGTATTTCAACCTCTAATGGTAAGATTGCTTCTACTCCATTAACCAAAGCATATGGGGTAGCCCCTATTGGTGTGCGAATGCTAGTTCTGTATGCCCACAAAGTTGGATTTAACAGGACATGCCAATCACGAACAACATCATTTACCATCTTCTTCAAGATCCTCAAGATTTTTTTGTTTGAAGCTTATGCTTGATCATTTCCTTGTGGATAGTAAGGTGTAGAGAACCTATGTTGGATGTGAAATCTTTTACAAAGTTCATCAACATCCGGATTCTTGAAAATCCTCCCATTATTAGTGATGATAGAATTAGGAATTCCATATCGACAGATGATGTAATTCAAGATAAATGAAGAGATTTGTTTACCGGTCATGGTTGTCAAAGGAATGGCTTCGATCCATTTTGTAAAATACTCTGTAGCCATGATGATTAATTTATGCACATTTGATGATGAAAGATGAATTTTCCCAACAAGATCTAGTCCCCACTGAGAAAAAGGCCATGTTGGAGTGAAAGGATGTAGTTCTTGTGCATGTGCATGAATAAGATTCCCATGGATATGGTATTTAGAACACTTCTTGACAAAATTAAAAGATTCTCTCTCCATGGTAGGCCAATAATATCCCATTCTAACAAGTTTCTTGGCTAAGGTTAAACCACTTGAATGAGTTCCAAAAATACCACCATGAACCTCTTGTAAGGCTTGTTCAGATTCGTCACGTTCAAGACATCGAAGGAGCATACCATCAAGACCACGTCGGTAAAGGATATTGGCGATCAAGGTATAACGGGATGATTGGTGTATGAAATTCCTTTTTTGGTTTTGGGATAAGTCCAGAGTTATTTTTCAGATAGGTATAAATCTTGCCATATAAAGGTGAATCAGAACCAGTTAAATGGCATATGACTTGGGTCTCGGGATTATCATAGGTGGGAGAAACCAATTGTTCCACCAAGAATTCATATCATTTTTTATTTTCTGATAATTGTAACAAGGAAGCAATTGTATCCATTGCATTTGTAGCTTTATTATCAATCCTTGGGATTTGTAAAAACTTGATTGCCACAAAATACTTTTTAAAATCATCCACCATGTTCTTGTAAGGTAGCAACTTATTATCTTTAGTCTGATAATCATCATTGATTTGGTTAATGACAAGTTGTGAATCACTGTAGACTTGCAGCTCTGTAATCCAACAGTCCAATGCTATCTTCATTCCTGTGAGCAATGCTTCATATTCAGCTATGTCATTTGTGCAGGGAAACATCAACCGATATGATTTTGGAATGGTATGTCCTTTAGGTGTGAAAAAAGGAATCCCTGCCCTCGAGCCATGTTGTGTATAAGATCCATCAAAGTACAATGTCCATGATTTCTCAATTATTGATGTGAAGATGTCTGCATCAGGAAATTCAATGTTCATTAGGTTTTCTTCTTGTAAAGGTGCTTCAACCAACTGATCTGCGATGACCTATTCTTTTATAGCTCTTTGATCTACATAGTGAATGTCAAACTCACTTAAGATCATTACCCATTTTGTAAGTCTTCCTGTTAAGGTGGCTTTGCTTAAGAGGTATTTTAGTGGATCAATTTTAGTTATCAGCTTAACTGTATGAGCCAACATATAGTGGCACAACTTTTGGGAAGCAAACACTACTGCTAGGCAAGCTTTTTCAATGAAAGTGTAGTTTAATTCATGACTTGTTAAAGTTATGTTGATATAGTATATGGCCCTTTCTTTGTCTATAAAATCCTCCGGTGCTAGTAATGCTCCCAAAGATACTTCTATTGTTGAAATATAGAGTATGAGTGGCTTTCCTGGAACTAGTGGAATTAGGACCGGTGTATTCATGAGATATTGCTTGATTTGATTAAATGTTGCTTCACACTTTCCCTCCCATTTGAATGGGACATTTTTATGCAATAGATGTGTAAATGGTAAGCTTTTGTCTGCCAGTTGAGCTATAAACCTCCTGATGGATTGTAGTCATCCTTGTAGTGAACATAGCTGACTGATATTTCGTGGTGGCGGCATGCCCATTATAGCTTGTACTTTTTATGGATCAAACTCTATGGCCTTTTCTGAAACAATGTATCCCAGGAGTTTTCCATATTTAACACCGAAGACACATTTCGTTGGATTGAGTCAAACATTGAACTTTTCCATTTTGATAAAAATCTTTGACAAGATCTCAAAATGTCCTTCTCTTGTGTTAGATTTGGCCAATAAGTCATCCACATAGTCTTCCATGAAGGTGTGCATCATGTCACGGAAAATGGTGGTCATTGCTCTTTGATAAGTTGCTCCTGCATTTTTAAGCCCAAATAGCATGACATTCCAACAATAGGTACCCCAAGGGCACATGAACGTTGTTTTATCTCGATCCTCTAGTGCAATCTTTATCTGGTTATATCCTGAAAATCCATCCATTAATGAATACATTGCATGGCTACCAGTTAAATCAACAATCATATCTATGTTTGACAAAGGGAAGTCATCTTTGGGACATGCTTTGTTCAAATCTCTAAAATCTATACAAATTCTAATCCTTCCATCCGGCTTTGAAACTTGTATGATATTGAAGGTCCATTCTGCATAGTCAATAGACTGAATGAATCCAACATCTAAAAGCTTCTTTAACTCTTCTTTAACCAATAATTCAACATTTGGATGCATTTTTCTGAGTTTTTGCTTCACAGGTTTTTCCCTTGTGTTTATAGATAGATGATGCATTATCAGATTAGGATCTAACCCTAGCATATCGACATATGACCAAGCGAAGTTGATTTGATTCTCCTTCAAAAAATATGTGAATTTTAGTACTTCTTCTACTGTTAATGATGCTGCAAGTTGCAAGATTTTTGGCTGCTTTGTTCTACCTATGTTGATTGATTATGGTGGCTCAATCAAAACAAAAGATCTTTCTTGATAATGTTTTGGAAGAGTGTCAAGTTTCTCATCCTTCAGTGCCTCAAAAAGATTTTCACCATTGGATTCGCTCTTTATTTTTCTCTTGTTGTGATCTACCACTGCCATTTTTCGGTTTTCACCGATAGATCCATCTTTTATTTCATTTATTTTGCAGCTAAGATACTTGACACCCTCCCTATCAAAATCTTGAGTATGAGATTCTTCGATGGAAAACTTGTTTTCTTGATTAGATGAACAAAGGAAATTTACCATATCCTCATCATCATGAAATGTAGGGATATGGATAGGTGCATCATTGTCCCAATCAATAAGTTCTGAATAGACTAAAGGTATGGGATCATTAGGTTGGGTAAGGTCTTGAGCTGTTAAAGTCATGACATAGTTGTCATTTTCATGATGGACAAGATCTATGATGGTATTCTCCTGTCGATTATCAATCTCATTAAAATTTGAATCATCCTCACTTGAGTCATCGTCATAACATGGTTCAAATTCAAGTGATTATGTTCCCGAGCTTTCTCCTTGTATGAGAATGGGTGCATATTTGTGTATGGTATCAACTTGTTTGTCTCTCCAAAATTCATCGTTATAGATGGTGTCCCATTCATATTCATTGGAATTAGTGTATGAACTGTTCTGCAATTGGAAAAATAATCCATAATATTTTTTTAGAGTGACATCTTCATGGGGTTTATCTAAAATTGATTTTCCTTCATGAGTTTGTTGTGCTTGCTGTGAAGTTGACTCTTCTGTATCCTTACAATATCCAAGTCCTGTTTTATCTTTTGGATGTATTGAAATAGGTTGAATTGGCTCAATGATTCCTTCTTTTCTTTTTCCTATAGGACCATTTCCTTCATAGCCCATTATTTGCATGATGGTATACCATTTGCCATATTGATTGGTAGGTAACTTGATGTGCAAGATAGATTCATCTTCATCTTTTTATAGCCAGCTTAGGATGTCCCTATCTTCGGCTTCTTCCTCGGTGGTGTTAGCTTTAATGAATTGTCCATCAAACTTTGTGATTGGCATAGAAGCTTGGGATGTAGAGGCTATTGCGATCTTTTGATTTTATAGGGTTGGTTGACCATATGACCTCAGAGAAGGAGGTAAGCTAGAAAGGGATAGCGAATATTTTCCTACTCCTTTATCTTTTAAATGTAGCTTGTGTGAATATTCTTTGTCAATTCTTGCAATTGGCCTTGTAGATTGGAAGAAGAGGTAGTAAGAGCCTCCCTATTGTGCGGCACAAAGGCATCTTGAGTTGCTTAAAGATTTGAACAAGTTTGAGTGCTATTGTAGTCAGCTTGTATAGTTATTTCTTGTCCATCATACAGAAACTTGAGGCATTGATGGTACATTGATGGTACCGCCTACATATCATGAATCCATGGATGACCCAAAAGTATGTTATAGGAAAGATCACGATCTAGAACCTGACAAAAGGTATTTTTCACAATAGGTCCCACTTTGATAGTTAGAATTATTAGTCCTTTAGAAGCTCTTTCTTCATCATCATATGCCTTGATAGTTATTTTCCTTCGTGGATCAATGGAATTTTTGATATTCCTAAGGCATGTATTAGCTTTAAGTTAAAAATGTTTAAACCTTCTCCTCCATCTATCAAGACATGTCTGATTCGGTGTTTATGGATCATGACTTTAAGATAAAGCGATGAATTATGTGGATGTGTCATGGAGGCATCATCTTTTTCGGAGAGTGAAAGAAAAGTTGGGGAAGACAAATGTCCCACCATGGCTTGAAATTTTTTTACATCCAGATCAGTGTCTATGGTTGTGTTTACAAGATCTTCTTCTAAAATATTCTTGTATATGTGAGATATTTTGAGAAGTTCAAGGATAGAGATTTGAGCTGACGTTTTTCTGAATTGATCAACTAGATTATAATGAATTGGAGGAGGAATAGCTTCCTTAGATGAACTTCCTTTTAGGACAACTTTTTCTTGTCCTCTCATAGTCACATTAACCTGTTGATATTCTTGTTTTTCCTTGATTTTGATAACATTAACCTGTTGATCATCTGCATAAATGTGGCAGATTATGTTGTCTTCAACATTATTTATACTTTTCACTTTGGTATCTAATGTTTCCCCCTTATGATAGTTTGGTAAAGGATCTTTGAATGCTTGATGATTGTCATTGGTATGATGTCCTTCAATTGTGATGGTACCATTGTCAATTAAATCTTGTACTAGATTTCATAAGACTTGACAGTTGTTTGTTCTATGACCTTTACATTGATGATAATTGCAATAATATGAGTCATTCCATGATGGTGGTTTGACTCATGGCTCATAATCTCTTTGTGGTGGTAGGGTGATAACCTTATTATCGAGAAGCTCCTTGAGAGCAAACTCAAGAGATTGACCCAAAGTGGTAAAATTCTGTCGATTTGAAAAGAATGGAGGTCTTGGTAGATTTGATGTTTGGGTATTTCCAAGATTGTTATTGAAATTACCATGATTATCCTTATTGTTTTGATTGGTCATGCTTTCTTGATTGGAGTTTTTTCCTTGTTGATTGTTGTTTCCTTGTTGGTTGGTATTTCCTTGTTGGCTATTTCATGGAGCACTTGATAGGTTGAAGATAGATGGTATTGTTCGTAGATTGTTTGCATCCACTATACCATCATTGACAACATTTTTATTTCTATTCCAAAACCTTGTTTTATTATTGTTGTTATGGTTGGATGAACTTGGATTATCAATTTTTATTACTCCTCTTTTGACTAAGGCCCCTTCAATGGTGATTGCATTTTCAATCAATTTTTCATAGTTAGGAGGACAATGAAGATTAAGCCTGTAGCTTAATTCTTGATCTAGTCTATTGATGAAGATATCCATCTTTTCTTTTTCAAGAATAGGACGGGAATATCATGCAAACAATCTTCTCCATTTTTGTAAAAATGTAGTGAAAGATTCCCCTACTTTTTGTTTTACTTTACAAAGATCAAGAATGGTTATATAGTGTTGGATGTTGTAGGTGTATTGTGATATAAACTGATTTATTAACTCCTCAAAGGTTTTGATGGGGGTAGTGATCTTGGAAAGCAACTCCATGGATTGTCCACCCAGACTTCGTGGAAACAATCACATTAAGTAGGTATCTTCATAAGCGAATTCTAGACTCATATTTCAGAAATACCTCACATGTTCAATGGGGTCATTTTTTCCATTGTACCTATCAAATTTAGGGATTTCACAATGTTTTGGAAAAGGGATCATTTGAAGACTCCTATTAAATGGATAAGGAGATATGTCATCCAAAACATACTTCTTTGTTTCACCCCCTTGCATTTCCTTTATTTGCCCTTGTAATTATTTTATTTGTTGAGTAAGGGCACTAAAATCATTAGGAGGAGTTTCAGGATTCTCTTTAATCCCTTCTATATCAAAATTGGTAGGTAACTTAGCTCCTTTATTAGCTAATGAAAGGAAATATTTTTCTTTGTTTCGTTCTAAAATCCTTTCTATAAGAGTATGGAATTGGGGATCCTGCTTTGCTTCATGAAGTTTTTCCTCTGTTATCTCTTCAATATGAAATGCATTCTCTTCCTTCTCACTATTATCACCCATTTTGCTTGTGGTACTTTCTCTTTCATCTTTTTCTATGTGCTTTCAAGATCTCGTGACAATAGGCATAAGCTTTGCCCAAAATTCTACTAACTTTTGATCAAAAGAATGAAATAATGCAATTTTTGATGGTTATGAAAGTCAAGATAGAATGAAGATTCTATGACTTAAAAGATTTCTAGTCTTTAGCTCATGTTTTCCCTGATTGAAATGATGAAAATCCTATTGGAGGGAATTTAAGCAAAATATCAAGAAAAAATGATTTTGCAATTTATGAAGTTTGATCGTAGCTTCATAAAAAGATGGATTTGCGAGAAATGCCTAATGTGATTGAGTTCTCTATTACATAAATTGATTTGAACGAGTAGAATATTCAATTGCAGGTTGGGGAATATAAGAATAATGAATACACTGACTATGGTTGTGCCTTTGAGAAAGGGCTCTTCTTTGAAAGAAATCTCATGAGAATAATGGTTCTACAACATAATCATCAGTGAAACCTCTAACATAGTCATGATATCGATGGATAAAGGTTCTATGTTCAAGTAAAACCCTTCGAATTTGGTACAAGAATCATCTTTTCTTCAATATTTTCTAGTAGCTAAGTGGTTTCTTTGGCTTTTTGATTCGTTTGAGAATGGATTTCTTAACAAAGGTTGTGGATTTCCAATCTCTTAACATGAGAGTAATCAATGTAATTGTGAGTTTTGGATGATCTTTACTGAATTAATGTTTTGAAGATAATCAATGTAATTATGAGTTTTGGATGATCTTTACTGAATTAATGTTTTGAATCTTGACACATCAAGCAAGTTGTAGAATAGTTGTTTCAAGAACCAAAGATAAAATAAAGTAAACAGACTCACTCTAGTACTCAGATAGGTCACCATAATAATCAACAACCCACATCTTAAAACTGTGTCGACTCACACAGCCGTGTCAACCCCGAAGGGGTGCCCGTGTTTTTGTCTTTTCCAGGCGCATACTCAGAGTGATGAACATAGATACCGGATCCCTTGAGGAAACAGTCCTTGGCAGTTATATGGTGAGTATCTTGGAGGTAGATTCTTCCCTCCCCTGCACTGTGATTATTATGATGTTCGGAAACTGACTTCGACTGGATACTACACTAAGTTCGTAGTAGGGGTATCCGTTCGGTGCGGCAATAATAAACTCCCTCAGGAGACCTCCCAACCTTTAGAACAAAGGCTTTGGGGATGGTTATCTTGCACACTACCATCGAATGGTATTTTCATCAACTATCTGCATTTGATTAAAGTGGGCTGGAAAACTTGGCTTTAGTTGTTCCCACTTAGGTCATTCTTGTAGGGTGAGTACTTTTTCCCACTATGGCAGGCCTTCTAAAAGGTTTTAACAAAGCTTAAAATTGCGTGAAATAGAATAGATGAGTCTGAAATTTTGATCACCCAGTTAAGGGGAGAGCATAGGCCTATCACCATTTAATCATAGCAAGCAAGAGTTCAATTTTAAGCCCAAATAAATAATTTTTTATGCTAGGTGAAGATATTGCTTCACAAAGACATGGAGTTCTTTTTAGTCCAACATAGAAAATGAGGCGACTATCCTAGGATTGCTTGATTTTGAATTAAGTGACTATCCTAGGATTGATTCATTCCAGTTAAGTGACTATCCTAGGATTGGTTTTTTTTTAAAGCTCTTACTGGGCGCGGTCGCGACGGATCCAGTCAAATCCTACTTAAGTTACATATTTCAATTACAGACTTACAAATTCTATGCTAAAATAGAAAAATGCACTAAAACAGACATGAAGAGTACTAAAACAGAAATGCTCTATGAAAATAATAAAGAGTGCTACAGAATTAGTAAAGGGCCCTATAGAATCTTTAAAGGGCACTGTAGAATCCTTAACGGGCACTGAAGAATCTTTAACAGGCGTTATAGAATCCTTAAAGAGCACTGAAGAATCTTTAAAGGGCATTGTAACAGAGTTAAAGAGCGCTAAAACAGAGTAAAAGAGTGTTAAATTGGGTGTAATATGCGCTGAAGCATGTTTAATGCACTAATACGCTCTTACAGCCGTAACCTTTCTAAAAAATTTGTGAAAAATTGTTAAAATTGGGGCAAGAGCCCCATGGTGGGCGCCAAAAATATGTGTAGGAAATGTTAGTATCAAAATAAGATAACAAAAACACACCAATGCAACATTAAACTAAAGAAAGCTAAATAGAATGAAATCAAAGAAATCAAACAAAGCTTCTTTAGAATCATTTCATTGTCCTCTATCTCTAGTGATTTGCTTGAAGCTGCTGCTCTCAAATTGTATAAGCAAAACTTCTCAAAATGACAACCTGCAGAATGAGTATGCAAAAAGAGAGAATATTTCTCTATCCTATGTGCTAGTGGAGTGAAATGTTGGTTTGTGGATATGCATAGGGGCTGTAGATTATGCACAGGGGATGTGGATTATGAATGTTATTGAAGCTATAATATGAGGATGATAGGACATGATATGGATTGCTAATATGCTAAGCTATGCTATGCTATGATTCTAGAGGCTATGGATGCTGGAAGGTTGATTGACTATAGTTTTCCTATATGCGAGCTTCTCTTCTTTTTTTCAAAGACCTGACAGTCATTTTTATATATTTTTATAGGAAATAGCCTAGTTGACAAAGATCAATGGCTATGACATTGTCTGGTAATTTTAAATGGTGAGATATGGAGAGGTTGAAAGGAAGATGGAATATGTTGGGAGGTTGGAGAGAAGAATGGAGGTTTCTCTTCAACCCACGGGAACAACTTTGCTTAGAAACTGAGAAATTTATTTATTTTCTATTTTGATGTTATTTCACGATTGTTGTAGATAATCCAAATTAAATAAATAAATAAATAAATTTATTTAATTTTATGTGAGTTTGAGGATTTAAAATATTTTTGAAATATTTGATTTGAATGGACATTAGAAGATTTAATTAAATATTTCGAATATTTAATTGCAAATAGACTTTAGAAGAATTATTTAAATATTTGGAATATTTAATTATGAATGAAATTTAGAGGATTTTTAGGAGAGGAGAATATTTAATCTTTATTTGAATAAAATATTCAAGCCAAGATTATATAATAATTAATATAAATAAATCATAATTTTTATTTAATTAATTAAAAAATGGATAAGAAAAGTGATTAAATAAACTTATTTATTTAATCGAAATGAAAGAATGAATAATATAAATAAATTATTTAGATTTATTTATACGCAGATTGAATTCAGAAATTTAATTAAATATTAAAAATATTTAATTAATTACCAGACTATTGAGATGTGACCATTTTTAAGTATATACACAGAGTAATTCCCTTTCTTTTTGATATACTCCATTTATCTTTAACATGTTTAAAAATTAAGTTGACATAGGCACACTTATCAGGAGGAGAGCAGCAATCTCAAACAGAATACCTCGGAGCTATACTTTTTTCAGAATAATGAAATGAGAGAATTAGCCTTGCATTTGGAGTGCCAAGATAGTGTCGGCCACAAAAAGAGGTTCATGATGCCTAGGAAGGTGCAGTGTTTGTAACAGAAATGGAGGTTGTTTAATGGCACAGCATTTGATGCTCAACTTCTCTCTATTCACACAGGTTGGTTATTGTAAAACCTCATGCAGGGATAGTAGAATAGTCTCTGGTTGCTTTAATAGTTTTGAATACTGGCCCTTCAAATATTAAATATTCCTAAATTGCCTATGACCAAACATTCTACAAATTTTTCTCTGGACCAAACATCATCCATAATCACAAAAATTTGCTTCGTTTGCCTTAAAATCAACTGGTTCAGCTGCAAGTGCGCATCTTCCAACTTCTGAAATTCTGGTCTCTTCCTTCCAGCAAGCTTTTTTCATATAGTCCCAAAATTCCCTTCAGGATTGGAGATTGTAAGACAGTGATGAAAATCACTTTATTGTCGAAGTATTCTGAAATCAATGAAAGAACAATTGAATTTCAGTCTAACTAATCTTAGCATGCATTACAAAGGTTTTTCTTAAATATCATAAATTTTGATTGCACAAATGTTTAATAGCTTTCATTTCAACAAGGTGTAAAATTACCCTTCATTATATTGATTATATCAATTTTATAACATTTTTGTTATTGGTAATCTATATGTAATATAAAGAAATTGTTATTGAAAATCAATAGATATCTTGAAATTGAAATCTTTCAATTTAATTAAAACTAAACCAGATCACTCTACCGACCGTCATAGTGAATGGAATTATACCTCTAATTTGATGAGCATTGCAGAGAGCCAGTGCCAGAGTAGTTTCACCTCACCCGCCATGCATTGCACCCCAATGACGGACACCTCGTTCTGTTTCAAAAGCCCCTTCAAATACCCAATACATTTGTCCAACCCCACATAGTATTCGGAATCTCCAGGAACAACACACATCGAATTTCAACACTGCCAGCCAAATGAACTGAAACCATTTATTGAGCTTTCTACAAACAGTTAAGTTCTGCGATTTCAAACTTCATTCTGTCTATTCTTACGTCAGGATGTTTCTCTTATATAAGTAATAGAGTTGTGCAAAGAACATTCGCCTGGATTTCCAAGAAGGCGTGATGGAAGCAACATGTTACCAGCATTATAATATACGCGTTTGCTGGCGACATCCATGAAATTTTCAGATACGTACAGCGCAAAAGAATTTATTTTGCGTTGGTTGCATCGCCACATTTTCTTATCCAAATCTAGCTAGGATTATCCATCTGTCGTTGCTTAGAAGATTTTTTAAAAACGTCTTAATCAAAAGTATGAGACTCCAACTATTTATCCCTTTTAATTAGTAAGAGAGGAAGGGGCCCTCCTCGTATATTAAAAACTGTAGTATCGCAGGATTCCATGGCCAATACATAAAAGATTTTATTTTGCGTTGGTTGCATCGCCCTGTGCCCGTTGTAAAGATGATACCTATGAATATCATCTGTCGTTGCATATTACGAACATTTAAAAGCAACTGTTAGTCGGCTAAACATGTATGGGTTTGTTAAATTGGATGAGAACATGTTACCAATAAATAGTATTTATTTAATTAACATAAAATTATTTATTTAAAATTATTATTTTCTTTATACTATTCAATAATTTAATAAAGAAGATAATAATTCTCACTTTTCTAAACAAGATAATAATTCAACAATCGCCCCTCGATTGTTACCAATCTTTTTTTTAAAATGATTTGGAACAAATACCAACTTAATTGTCTGGGCATCTTCCATGAAATTTAGAGGTGTTCACTTCAAAACTTCACCATTCATCATGGTGGCATCAACACGACTTTACCATTTGTATACTTACACATAGGAGTGGTAAGCTCCCAAGGTTAAGGCCATTCCTAGACATAGACCTAAGCCTTGAGGGTTCATTCTTGATGACCTTGCCTATGTATCCTTTCATAGGAAATCAGAATCTTCGTAGTTTGCCCCACAATGTTAGAGGGAGTTCATTCTCTCCTTTGGTATGAGATCCTTGATCTCTCTATAAACCATGACTATTTATAAAACATATTTCAATCGAATATAACAATTGCAACTCACCATCAAGTGTTGGTTTTATACCAAACATTACCAAATAGTAGTGTGCAAACATACACAGCTACTCAAGGGTCATATCATTCCATAATTTCCTAATTCCCATAGGGAGTGGCTCAAACATACATCACATATACACAAGGTGACTAGCTCATACACATCACATATACATACTGAATGGTTCCAACATTCATCACATATACATAGTGACTAATTCTAGTATATATCACATATACTTAGTGACTAGCTCCATCGTATGTCTCATATATGTAGTGACTAGCTCCAACTTATGCCACATATGCCTAGTGACTAGCTCTAGCATATGTCACCTATACACAATGGCTAGCTCCATTATATATGTCATATATGTAGTGACTAGGTCCAACTTACGTCACCTATGCCTGGTGGCTAGCTCTAGCATACACCACCTATACACGATGGCTAGCTCTATCATATATCTTATATATGCAGTGACTAACTCCATCATACATCATAAATACCTAATGACTAGTTTCAACATATGTCATATATGCATAGTGAGTAGCTCATACATACATCACAAGTACATTAGTGACAGGGTCATATGTTCATCACATCACAATTGTGACTAGCTCATATGTACATCACAAGTACATTAGTGACGAGCTTATATGTACATCACATCACAATAGTGATAGGGTAACACATCCACATTGTCTAACACCACTTGTTCTTAGCACATTCCAAATAGAAAAGGAATGTCAATGCATTACACACTACACCATGGGTCCCATCATTTTCTCTGATCTTTTGCACCATCAGACAAATGGAAAATGGAATTAGTGCATCCCATACTACACGGGGGGTCCACCTTCAACACCGTAGGGTCAAGTATACCATTTTCATAACAAGATATGCCAAAAATAATATTATGGAATTGTTCCAACTGTTACCTACCTACTCTTCATTAGAAGCTCTCTTCCCTGTAGCCCATCAAATGACTATGCAACCAAGGGTGACCATCATTGGCATAGAATACTCCTTGACTACTAGCCATCTTGAGCATAATATACTGTTCCTAAACACTTGTCAATCTCAAGCTGCATAATAGTACTTCTCCTTGACTACTATCCATCTCAAGTACTACCCCTAGAAACCTTTCAATCACGAACGTAATAGTAATGCTCCTTAACTATTGTTCATCTCAATCATAATACTACCCCTACACACCTTTCAATCTTGAGCATAATAGTAATGCTCCTTGACTACTATCCATCTCAAGCATAGTATTGCCCCTAGAAACCTGTCAATCTCGAGCATAATAGTACTACTCCTTGACTATTGCCCATCTTGAGCATAGTACTTCCTCTAGACACCTGTCAATCTCAAACATAATAGTACTACTCCTTGACTACTATCCATCTCGAGCATAGTACTTCCCCTAGACTCTTGTCAATCTCGAACATAATAGTATTGCTCCTTGACCCATGCTTAGCACTTATTAGAAACTAGGAAGATCTAGGAAATAAGAAACAAGCACATGAATAATGAAATATTGTATTAGTTGACCTAAGAATAAGAGATCAAACCCTCAATATAAAGCATGAGGATGAGCAACCACATTCCATAAGAATAGGGACACATGTTATAAGAACATGCACATGCCATGGATTGAGGAGAGGAATCCTCATCCTCTAGTGGCGGTGAGTTGCTCTCCTCTATGCAAGGGAGAGGTGTCAAGAGGGATTGGACACCTCTCAAGTCACGTCAAAAACATTGACAACTCATGGGGAATGAGTCAAGGGTTGACTCCAACACCTAACAAGGCCTATGTTAGCCTAACTAGAGTAGAATACACTAACACCCCCCCTTAAGCATAGATTAGGTGGGTATGAAGAAATGGGTCTCGACTACTAGCCAGATGAGGTACCCGTGAACAACAAGAGAGTTTCTCACAAACAAAATAAAGGAGAAAACCTTGTGAGAACAAAACTCCTCTCCAAACGAAAAATAGAAAGAAAGTACAAAAAAAAATGTCTCAAGAGACTCTCTCAAGAACATATGCAGATATACAATTAGATACCCCCCATAAGAGGGAGTGGAGACTCCAAATCCGCCCTAGAATGAGAGAACCCCTGTACACAACATAGTCTCCCAAAACTCCTGAAATGTCCATGTGTGCCTCCATTGAGAAGAGAAATAATATCAACATTGAATGTCGCATTGTGAATGTTGTAGTAGGTTCCTCTGCTACAAATGATGTATTTTCCTTTTGGAAGAATGAAACCTCTGACTATGAAACTGTTGAATTCCCACTCAAGTGGAATGCATGAATGAATCAAGATGAATGGCTTGGGATAATGCTCATGTTTCTCAAAGTTGATGCTAAGTTGTGACTGTCTCATACAAGATTCAAGAACAATGACCATTGAAGTGTGAGGTTTGCTCAAATGAGAATCAGGATGTGTCAAGATAGGAACATGGAGTGGAGAGAGAACAAGAGGATCCAAACCAATAGAATATGCAACTCGATGTGAGCTATCATCTAAGAGAAGACAAGTGTCCTTAGTGCTGTCATCATGATCAAGAAGGAGAGACTCAGCAAACAAATGTTGAATGTCTGAAAGGATGACATCTCACTAATCAAGAGGACATGAGTGAACCTATAGAAGAGAATAAGAAGTAACCTTCGAAGAAACCAATATCTCTATTGAAATAGCAGGTGGAGAAGACTGAATAGCTTCCAATATAGGAGGTGTAGAAAGATGAGAAACAAAAAGAGATGTGTCTATGTCACCAGGACAATCAAAACTATATTCCAATAATCAAGTTCCTCTTCATTATCATCGTCATACAAAGGATCATCCTCATTATCATGGGAGAGAAGTATGTCTATAGTGGGATTATCTAGGAATGGAGGTTCATGGGGATCTCCATATATTTCCCATAGAGTGGTCCATATAGTGCAAGGGCACTCAATGTGTGACAAAGCCTGCCCCAACACTTAAACTGATTAATCCTAAGACATGATTATTTCTACTTTCCCATACATATTTCTGCCAATATGTAGCAGGTTTAGGAATAAGTCCAAACAAATGCAACAATAAACAAATCCATCAGCAATGCTTTAGGAGTCCATCATGCCAAGACTTATAGTTTCCTTCTCCTAGAATGATGACAGATGGATGACATTTAATTCCCATTTTCAAACTACATAATTACCCCCTTTGGAACTTTGTTTCAGCTCATTAATTATAAAAATTCCTTGCATAATCCCCCCAAAGAAAAATACATAAAAGCAACACTTTATAGGTCGAGTGCATTTTACAAAATAAATTTGGCACTATGAAAAGTCACCAATTTTCTTTTTACAATATGCACTTTTAATTAAAAGCCCTAAAACAATACTTGTCAAAATGTGACAAATGAATTAACTTTAACAATAAATATTATACTTAAATTTCTAACAATAAAGGAATTGTTAACAATGAAAGTTTAAAGTGACCAAAATGAATTCGACCACTAACAATTAAAGCCAATTTAATGGAAGATTCCAAATAGGACTATGAAACCTAATTTGGAGGAGCAACAACTGTCAAAACCTTCTCCTGAGATTGAGGGGACTTGAAACAATAGAAGACAATACAAATAAATGGAAGGTATTTGTGTAGGTCGAAGAGCAAGATGTGCTTGGCTATGAATTTTGTGAGCTTGGGTGTGGTGATTAAGAGGCTGATAGGCCAAAAATGCACAAGACTAGGTTGATGATGCCTATCACACCACCTCCCCATGCTGGTCGATGAAAGAAGACAACACAAAAAATAGATAATAACTACTAAGTGCTCTCTACCCACCAAAAACTGGCCACCTACTTCCTATGTGTATCAAAAAAGAAGACAACACCCAAAAAAAATATTTCAAAATGCTTGTTAATTTCACCTTGACCATAAAATCGATGAACTCCTCATATAGATATCACACACTTGGAAGAGTGTATGCATGGGGCTTGAGATTCCGTGAATGGGCTATTAGAAGTCAAAAAAGTAGATACCATGGTTAGCAAGATGAAATCGTGGCTTGCAAAATCACTCATGGCTTGGCCAAGCAAGGAGTGACCTGCACAAGAGCCTAAGTCACCTCCAAATCACTAGTCAATGCCCTCTATAGAATGAAAAATGCCAAAATAATGGCATGGGCCAAACCAACACCAAACCAGTGTCAAATAAGTTCATTTCAATCCTCTACTTGTGATGCCAATCTCTAATCCCATGTGCAAACAAACCCATATCTAATTATGCCTTACAAAATTATGAGTGGGGTAGCTTGTGGGTCTCTAGATTGCAGGCTAGATAGCCGTAGAATTTGATAGTGGTGAGGCTGATTCCTTCTTGCTCTGAGTAGATGTGTAGGAAGAAATAAAATACAATAAACTAGTTCACTATTTGGCTTGAACAAATCTCCAATCCAAGCTTTGATACCATATTAGAAACTAGGAAGATCTAGGAAATAAGAATCAAGCACATGAACAATGGAATATTGTATTAGCTAACCCAAGAATAATAGCTCAAACCCTCAATATAAAGCACAAGGATGAGAAATCACTTTCCATAAGAATAGGCACACATGCCATGGATTGAGGAGAGGACTCCTCATCCTGCAGTGGTGGCAAGTTGCTCTCCTCTATGCAAGGGAGAGGTTTCAAGAGGGATTGGACACCTCTCAAGTCACCTCAACAGCCTTGACACCTCATAGGGAATGATTCAAGGGTTAACTCCAACACCTAACTAGGCTTAAGTTAGCCTAACTAGAGTGGAATACACTAACAACACTATAACTGGAAGATAAGTTTGTAATGTAAAATAAGTAGATTACAATCGACTAGATTAGAAGCCTATACATAGCCATTTAAATATGAGGTTATTATTCATAATACATAAAATAAATCATTTAGTACCAAGATGAGGTAAGATCAACTCAACTGGTAACCACTACCAAGTAGTCCAACTCATTCCTTTCCTTCAACTTATTATTTAGACACACATTATGTATTAAATAAAAGTCATCAAGTTTTTCTTTCATAACCATCCAAATACCCATTCGGCCTCATTTGAATCCTAATGTAGAGAGAAGGTCAAACCAATTAGGAACAATCCCAGCATCTAGGATTTATCCCCCCTAGACCCTCACCTATGGACTTGAGGTCACAAAGGCATCCTTCGCCCAAAGACCACTTACATACCTACTTCCACGGATTAAATTCACACGTAGTTCTCCTTATAAGGTCTCTCAAAGGACCTACACATAGGTTCTAATAACCAAGCTTTTGTTTCCTCTCAACTAATAATAGTTGATAGTATTTAGGAATAATAAGTTAGTTCACCATTTGGAAAACTATACCATAACAATTCCCTTAAATATTTGATATCTTTAATCAAAATCTACCCAACATAAATCAACTTGAACATCCCGAGGTTTTTTTAATCAACATAGGGCTAAGATTATTATTCATCATGAATTTACCTTTGTTTACAAACAAATAGGAAACCACTTCCAATCAAAATTCACATAATAAATTAAATATAAAAGGGTATTATATTCAAGGGGTCAATTTTTAATTTTTTAGTCATCAAAAGGATTTTACCGAATACCCAATACCATTCTACAATTATAGCATGTCTTATTATTGCATTAAGAAAGGAGGTTAAAATTCATTAAAGGCATTAGCTTCAAAAGGCTTACTCATGAATACCTCACTTGTAAAAGTAATTAAAGTACTTCCACTTAGTAGGGCATAAATTCTAAAATATCACCCTATACCATGTAATCATATGTCTCTTGCACATGTGTAGCTTATATTTTAAAATTTATGGCTTTCCATTTAATGTACAAAAATAATCAAATGACAAGACTCAATATATAATATACCCAATTTCAATGCTCACGATACCAAGCACATAGATAACAAGCATGTCTACTAATCCCTTCATAGTGATCACCTATTCACCATTATGAAATCAACAATAATAACATACAATACCATATAACAATTTTCTACTCATGTCTCCATAGGAATTCTTTCGATGTCATTCATACAACTAGGGTCAAAACATTTGTCCTGAACTAATAATAATATTATCATCTAACCAATATGCTATAACTAGTGAAAAATTATAGTACAAGATAACTACAACCAAAATACCTTCACAATGCAACCTTATGGAAGCCTTGATATGGCTCCACAAGAGTTTCTATTCTAAGATTAGGAAATCAATTTATTCAATTGACCAAAACAACTATCCATGTTTAATCATTACACTACTCCTATAGTAGCATGTTATTATCAATCACTACATATGTTCCAATATAAATAACATTTAATTGCATAATCTATAATATCAATTTTATAGCTACATATGCTTGCAACATTTCTAAGCAATGACTTAAATATACCTATTTTCTTTAATGTAATAAATTGTATGCCTTTCATATACATTCATTTGCATTTATCATTCACGTACACTATGATATTAGGAACCTTCCTATAGTATCCCAATAAGGTGTTGCACTCCACCATTTTTTAAAATTACTACTATCAATTCATCACACTAATTATATTACATAAAAATATAATCACGGTGCCTCAATGAGTGTCTACTATAACATGTGCAATAAATAGTATGATTTCTTGATAGTTGTACCAAACGAGATAACTCTTATCATGCTTCCATAAAGAGCTAAAATATCAAAATGATTTCATATGTCACAAACTTTAATATTCCTCGTATGAATAAAATACACATACCAATTCTATATTATCTCACAATCTAGAGAGATATCCCCATTAATTATAGTTACATTCTGATGAACAGAAAAGAACATCCTAAAAATCCTAAACACACGCCTCATGTGGGCATTAAAAAGTATAGTTAAATAGTAACAATAATAGAACTACCACATATTTCCCCAATTAGTGTCATATTAATTAATATAAACTTCTTACTATGACCCTCTCAAACTCATTTTCACCTATAGACATGATTAACTCATAATTAATTAGCCAATAGGCTATTTTGTTTGAAGTTTCTGCTAGGAATTTCGTCAGCCTAGCCGTGAATTCAATTTTACACTGTTGGGGGTGTCCCGGCCGGAGGGGAGGTCACCGGGTGTTTTGTTGGTGATGTGGAGCTTGGAAATTATGTGGGTTGATGGTGGTGGAGATTGTGTCCTGGATATGGGGAACGGTAATTGTAAGTGTTTGTTGGCGTAAGCATCAATGCATCCTATCGTTGCATGATGGCGGTGGATAAAGTAAATGCAATATTGAATGTTGGTGTGTGGGAAAGTATTCTTTGATGAAGTTGTATTGTCGAAAGAGCCATTGTGGTGTTGGTATGTTTGCAAACTATTGTTAAATTCATCACGTTCGCCTCCATTTTTTAGCAAGTAGGACGGTTGTAAAATTATTGTGCTACGGAATCTATAAGTTGTTTTGCATGGGTATTTTGCATAAATGATTAATTTTATTGTTTATGTGTTCCATTCTCTGTTTATTGTTCATTTTGATAACAGGTTTAAGGGGTTGAACAGTGATGTGTTGAGCAATGTGCGAAGAATTATATTGATTAAGTTGCATTGTTGAAAGAGCCACTGTGGTGTTGGTTTGATAGCAAACCATTCTAAAAATTGTCATTCGCGGTTGCCTGGTTTGTTTAATAGGAGACTATTGTAAAAATCGTCGAGTTTCGCTACTTTTTGTGGTAGATTGGAGGGTTTTAAAGCTGTCGTTCTACATGGGTGTTCTGTATAAATTATTTCTTTATTGTTTATGATAAAACTATTGTTGTACAAAATTTGTAAGCCATCCTACATGGATGTGTGGCCTTATGGTTTTCTGTGGATGGAGAAATTGCAGTTAAATATTTTTTGTTTTGTCAAAAAATATGGTTAGGGTTTGTAATTTTATCATTCTTGGTTTATTGCTTGTAGTTATCTGTGTGCATCTTTGGCCTTATACCCATTACCATAGGAGCAATTGTAGTTAAATCTTGTTTGTTCTATCAAAAAATATGGTTAGGGTTGGTAATTTTATTGCCCAATTGTAGATTAAGATACAAATGATTGTATATATATGGAGATGCAAAGGGTTTGTTATTTGTTTGAAGTTTCTGATGGGATTTTTGTCAGCTGAGCCATGAATGGGATTTGTCATCTAATAGTTTTTTTATAATTTCTCTATTTCTCTTTAATATTTAATTCCAGCCAATGTAGCTAGGATTTTTTTTTTGTTCTTGGTTTATTGTTTGTAGTTTTCTATGTGCATCTTTAGCCTTATACCCATTACCATAGGAGCAATTGTAGTTAAATCTTGTTTGTTTCATCAAGAAATATGGTTAGGGTTGGTAATTTTATTTCCCAATTGCAGATTAAGATACAAATGATTGTATATATATGGAGATGTAGAGGATTTGTTATTTGTTTGAAGTTTCTGACGGGATTTTCGTCAGCCAAGTCGTGAACAGGATTTGTTGTCTAATAGTTGTTTTATAATTTCTCTGTTTCTCTCTAATATTTAATTCCAACAAATGTAGATGGTATTTTTTGTGTAATGTCTGAGGAAGTATATTAATTAAGTTATATTATTGAAAGAGCCATTGTGGTGTTGGTTTCACAGTGGACTATTCTAAAAATGATCGTCTACAGTTCCCTAGTTTGTTTCATAGCAGACTATTGTAAAAATCCTTGGGTTTGGCTCTATTTTATGGTAGATTGGAGGGTTTTAAAACTGTCATTTTTGGAAATCTATAGGCTATTTTGCTTGGGTGTTTTGTATAAATGGGTTATTTATTGTTTGTGTTAAAATTGTTTTTGTCTAAAATCTATAAGTCATTTTCCATGGATTTCTGGCATTATAGTTTTGTATGGATGGAGAAATTACAGTTAAATATTCTTTTCTTCATAAAAAAATATGGTTAGGATTTGTAGTTTTCTCATTCCTGGTTTATTGTTTGTAGTTATCTCTATGCATCTTTGGCCTTATACCCATTACCATAAGAACAACTGTAGTTAAATCTTGTTTCTTTCGTAAAAAAATATGGTTATGGTTAGTAATTTTTTAGTTTTGTGTAATATCTCTTTTGCAATTTGTCACAAAAGAAAGAAGATTTAACTGTAATTCCTGCACCTACAAAGACTGATAATCTCTTTGAAGTCTCCAAAATGGGTATAACATCAAAGATAGAAACTTATAACAAGAAGACATTAACAATAAATTAATCATCTATGCAAAACACCCATGTAAAAAAGAGTATAACTCCAAAAAATTCATTGAAAATTAGAGTTGCATCAGCTTGCACTAAATACTATAGAGAAATAGAGATATTGTAAAAGAGGTATTAGAATAACAGTAATGTAGCTTGGATTCTCGATTAAGGTTGTATATATATGGAGAAATTGCATTTAAATCTTCTTTGCTTCATAAAAAAATATGGTTAGGGTTTGTAGTTATCTCTTTGCATATTAGGCCTTACACCTGTTACCATAGGAGCAACTATAGTTAAATCTTGCTTCTTTCATAAAAAAATATGGTTATGGTTAGTAATTTTAAAGATTTGTGAGTGTATTTTTTTTAGTTTTGTGTAATAGCTCTTTTGCAATTTGTCATGGATGAAAGCAGATTTAACTGCAATTCTTGGACCCGCAAAGAGCGATAATCTCTTTGAAGTCTCCAAAATGGGTATAAAGTTCTCAAAGATAGAGACATATAACAAGAATACATTAACAATAAATTAATCATCATGGGCGTTCTGTATAAATTGTTTCTTTATTGTTTATGATAAAACTATTGTTGTCCAAAATCTGTAAGTTATTTTGCATGGATATGTGGCCTTATGGTTTTCTATTGATGGAGAAATTATGGTTAGATCTTTTTTGTTTCATCAAAAAATATGGTTAGAGTTTGTATACATGTATATATGCATGTATATGTATACATATATATATATATATATATATATATATATATGCATATGTATACATGTATATATACATCTATATATAGATTTATATGTATACATGTATATATATGTCTATATGTTTACATGTATATATATATGTATGTTTTAGATAATTATTTTGAATAAATGAATAATTTATTGTTCATTCCTTTCGGTCTCTACTTATTGTTCCTTTCGATAGAAAGTTGCAGGGTTTTAATAGTGTTGTGCTGCAAAATTTGTGAGAAAGTATATTGATTAAATTATGTTGTCAAAAGATCCATTCTGAATTATATCATACCTGAACCAATCTATATAATAGTTCACTTGTCAATTCAAAATTCAAGTCACATTATTTTCCACTAAATATTATAGACAAATACCAAAAGTATAAAAGAGCTAGATTAGAGAGACATTTACTATGTAACAACTACCAAACTAATTTTATATATATACACATGTGTATACATGTGTGTGTGTGTGTGTATATATATATATATATATATATTTATATGTATATATGTGTATATGTATACATGTATATATGTATTTATATGTATACATGTATATATCTATACATGTGTATACATGTATATATACATCCATATATACATGTACATGTATACATGTATATATATGTCTATATGTTTACGTGTGTGTATAGATGTATATATGTGTATATGTATACATGTATATATGTATTTATATATGTATGTATACGTATGCATGTATATATTTATGCATATGTATACTTGTATATATAAATTTATATATACATGTATATATATGTCTATATGTTTACATGTATATGCATGTGTGTGTGTGTGTGTGTGTATATATAGATGTATATATTGTAAATTCAAGCTTCATTACTTGACATTAAATATTATAGACAAATAGGAAAATTATAAAAGAACTATATGGAAAATAGTGGAGAATGACATACATCTGATTCTTAAGTATCATCATAATAGCTCTTACAAATATTGCATAGATTGCTTGTTTTGCACCAATATGTTGCATCATATTCTTTAGAGAAATTTTATAAGAGGTGTTCTCTATTTGTCTTCAATATTTACCAGCAAAGGATGTAGCTTTCAGAATCTTGTATCAATATGTTTGAAATTTTGTTATATGTGTATAAGTTAAAAGAAATGGGCAAGGTCTTTTTTACATAAAAAGATTTAGGATCAGATCATATAATTATTGTGATAACCTAAAGAAAGTAGGCATTATCATAAAGAACTAGCTTTATATAGTTTATTTAGCAAGATGAAAAGATAGCTCTACATGCATGTGGAGAAATGTAGTTCACAGAATAGAATATGTTGTTTATTTGTAGTAGCCAATGTATGGTGGTTGAATTGAAACAGATCGGGAAGAAAGAATATAATAAAACATATTGATATATCACACTCAGTAAAGATGTATGGTTTACAAACAAGGCCTTTGATAATAGCAACATGATCTATTGTAGACTGAGAGTTTCCCTGGAACATGTACAGGTCTTTTACTGAAATTTAATTGTAAAAGAACTATTAGGAAAATACTCAAGAGCCACAAAAAATTAGAGAATACCGAAACCAAACATTAAATAGAGCTTTGAAATGGGAGCAAAGAATATCATAAAACATATTCACACAACACAGGAAATCTATGTAACAATTGGTAGGACGGTCTTGTAGCTTTAACTGCAAAAGATGTGATGGTTGCATTCCTCAACTTCCATCTGGAAATAGCTACAAAACCAAACATGGGCATGGGGGCAACACACCTGGGCAGTTTGTTCTAGGGAGCTTCAAGTAGATCAAAGAAAAAAGAATATCATGAAACATGTTCATATAGGATTTGCGCTATGTTTATTTGTTAATAAATATTGAAGACAAACAGAGAAATTGTATAAGAGGTGTTAGAATAAGAGCTATTTGGGCATGTGCAGGATCATGGTATGCCAAAAAGTGGCAATGGAGGAAAAAATACGTGTTTCTACGACTCAAAAACGCGAAAATGGTGAGTTGACTTTTTGGAGCTGGGGTGACTACCGAGGCAGAGGGAAAACTTAGTTTTAGGAATCGGATATCCGATCCAAATCGGATATCCGATTTGGATCAGATATCGATTTTGTTCAGTGTATAAACAAATCTCATTCCGACCCAAGCAAAAGGCTAAATCTCATTTCGACACAAGCAAAAGAAATCGGATATCCGATCCAAATCGGATATCTGATTTAAATCGGATATCTGATTCAAATCGGATATCCGATTTTGGTCAACTGTATATATAAAAAAAGCCGCGACCAAAACTCATTCATTTTTATTTTCGGCTCATCGGCGGGGGGCGCATAGTGGAGAGCGAAATCCGATATCCGATTTGGAATCCACCTCTATCAGGTAAAATTTTTAATTTTTAATCAAATTTTCAATTAGATTTGTTTATTTTTAATTGATTTTTTTCAAAATATTGTTTTTTGGTAGAAAAAACTAGGGTTTTTTGGTAGATTTGCAAAAAAACATAAAAAATTGAAGAAAAATAGTAAGAAACTACTTTTTTTAAAAATGTAATGGCATTTCCATAGCATACAAACATTGAGAGCAAATAAAATACAGAGTTCAATCCATGAATTATAGAAAATAGATTTTTGTTGGTTATATTCATATCGCTGATTACATTGCACAAAACATACTACAACTGCATAAATATC